>VXBZ01003833.1:0-52370 GCA_013399135.1 Heliornis fulica
CCCAGCTCAGAGCTGTGAGATGGGTGCTTCTTTGGAAGCCAAAAGCCCTTACACAAGGAGGATGCTGGAGCACACCTCAAGCCACAGGGTATCTACTAAGACTGATAGAGATTAGGCAAAAAGATCAAAGACTGTGACTCCAGGGGCTTCCTTCAGCCCCTGGAGTCACAGTCATTGTCACATCTACCAGCACATGTAAACTATGGGTTATCTGCCAACTCTAGAACCTATAGCTTGTGGACCTTTTAGGGTCCATATTCCAAATCAGAAGAATGTATGTTATCATATAGCTCAAAAAGAACCAAAGAAGATCAAGTCTCACAAGCTGAACCCTCATCTGAGAGAAAAGGGATCTTGCTGACACTGAACTTGAGGCTGCTGTAATGAACTCTAAGATCTGTATGGTAATCAGTACCTTCTAAAAGTAAACCAGCTAAGAGATGAGAAGTGGTATGAAGAAGCTGAGGTATTCCCTTGCCCTGATGTCTTATTAGGCATGCATTCTCAGAAGTAAAAACAAGACACACTGTGCCATGTGAGCTGGGCACTCCTTGAAAAGGAGTAGTGGGCAATTCCTCAAAAAAGTCTCAATGGATTCTCAGAGAAATGGAAAGTCAAAAGGGTAGGGTAAGGTGGTCAAAAGTGGTCCAAAGTGGTCATGGCTCACTGTAAAATGAAAATACACTGTGTTCTCTCCTCATTTCCCATGTCAAAATTAAACAATTAATCTCCTTCCTGAATGGTGGAAACAAAAAAAATCTCACAGGATAATTATGCTGAATCATAACTCATACAATGAAGCCTCTCCAGTCTTCTGTGGCTCTTCTGTAGCTACCACAAGGTTTTTATCTAGTTCTATTTTGACAGGGTTTGAAGGATTAAAAGCTTGTCTATTTTTTCCTATTCTTTCTATTCTTACTAGGTTCTATTATTACTTTAACTGAAGATAATACTTCTACTTAAAATTCCCTCCCACAAGGTAAAGTAATTCTGTTAGGATATTCCTAAAAAGAAAAGGGACTGTATCACCTTTGAGATGCACAGAAACAAATCAGAACAGATTCTGGAAATTTCTAGAAGCTCCATATTTTGACTTTATTGTTCTGTTCAGTGACAGTCAGCAAGCCTAGAGCAGAAATGCCTGAATGAAAGAAAAAGCATCAGCAGAAGAGACTGACAGCCCTTCAGGGACACAGAGGGACAAGTTCCCCACGACCTTCCAGGACACACTTTTGTGGTCACATCTGTCAGCTTGAGTAAAGAAGTTGGCACAAACCTGTTGGGACTTCAGGTCTTTTTTGTGGGGTTTGAAACCTCTGAACTGGGTTTGGAACCAGTTCAGTGGCATGCCTTGAGACCTGGAGTAAACAGAGCACAAGTATGGCTTTTTCTGACACAGAGAGACATTTACAGAAATACTCCTATATTTACACTGCTTGTTCACCCACAAAGTTCCTGAGAAAAAATATATTAAAAAAAAAAGTAGCTATTTCATCAGTCCTGGGTGACCAGAAAGCCCAGGATAGCTGGGCTTCTACCTCCCTGTAGGAGCTGGGCTGATGAACACTGTACAGTTCTCCTCCTTAAGTGGAGGAGCATGTAAAAAACCAGAGAATATTCCAGCCCACAGGTATATTAGAGAGGCAAAAAATTATCCAGCCTTAAATAAGAAGGCATATGCTGACCCACTTTGTAAGCATGCACATGGTCCATCTTTGCTGGGGGAGTCTTACTCTGGTCTCTTCTATACAGACTGCACAGTGAGAGACTCAGACACGTGCTGCAGGTTTCAGGGGGCCCTCCCATGTAGTGTGGATAATGTAGGTTTTGGAAGCACTAGGTGTCATCTTAGAGGATCTCAAAGTGGTATCTAAATGTCCATCCTGCATTTCACTAATTCTTGGTAAACACACATTCATCTGGTAGGCAAGTTCAAGGTCACCCCAGGAAAGATGAGATGGCCACAAACTGGATGAAATGTCTGAAAATGCAGTTCCTTCTCTGGGCTCTCATGTCTCTTCACAGTGGGAGCAGAAGAGCTGCCTGAAGAGGTAAATCAACTTCATCCATGAGGCAATGAAAAAAAAATTAAAAAATCTTTAAAGCACTAACACTGTTCTTCAAAACTCATGAATGTTAAGTGAATACTGCTGCTGCAATAACTATGATCACTGCTGATTTTAAACAAGTGAGTTATAAATTCAATTTGCAGTCCTCCTTTCCTGCTACACAGTATTTCTTATTAAGGATAAGGTATTTATTTTGATTTCTAAGCTTTTTAAAAAGCAGAAGGGTATTTATTTCCTCTGGAGAAAGATAATGGAAGCAGGAAAATCATTTCTTCCCAAATCCCAGCCAGCTATGTAACATCAGCACCAACACAAACCAAACCAAGGCTACCACTACCCCCTCAGAGACCAAAATCTGTGTTCTTCTATATCACAGGTCAACTACCACACAGTATAGGGACAGCTGCCAAAAAACCTGTCCAGACACTAAAACTGCAGCTGCTTTGCACAATGAACAGAGGGTTAACACCCCTCCCCCAAAAGCAAGGGGTGATTAATTCACTGGTTTTGGGGGTTTGTCTTTTTTTCTTTCAGGGTAATTGTTATTTATCTTTTCTCCCAAATGCTTTTATTGCAAAGTATTGATTGCCACCCCCATTCCTTTTCATCCTGGTCTACCAGCACAGATAGACAGATCTGGCAAAGAGAATAATGAAATTTAATGTTTTTCAGGTTTGGGCTTCAAATTTGCCCAGCATGCTCCCTATTTTATTTTCTGACATTCTACCCTTGCCTGGAGTTTCAACAACCCAACATGTGATTTTACACAAGATTTCTTCTCAATGAAATGAGAAAAAAATAAATTCTGAAGCTCTACAAAACTAAATTTTGGCTCAGATTTGTAGACATAAACCCCAAATTTACCCCTGTAGTCTCTAAATTTCTAGCTTTTGCCCTGTTTCTATTGTTTCAAATAAAGATGCTACTGAGCAGCATCTGTAGCAGCTTAGAACTGGACAGATTCCAGAATTTAAAATGTGAAGCATGTGGTTTCCTCAGCAACCTGGAACATGTATTTAGGTGCCTACTGGCTATCAGTAGTGATGCTAATTGTCATGTAAATTTTTCAGATCTTTGTTTTCTGTGCCTTCTGCTTGATCTCTAGTCATCCATTCATTACATATTTCAACTGGATTTCAGAATGTCCAAAAAATATACTTTCTAGTTCATTACCTTTAATCAACACACCAGTGACATTAATAGTTTATCAGACAAATGATGCAGAGACCTGTGTCAATGTAACCACCACATGGCTATACAGATCCCATGGTATAGGGTGCAACTTACATAAATTTTGTTTCAAAACCAGCCATTAGGCATTTAATAGAGTACAGTTTGGGGCACCATACCAAACCATTTCTTGTAGTGTCATCAGAACAGGTGATTACACATCTAAAACAGTCACAGAAAATTAAAATAAAATAAAAAAAAGAATAAAGAAAAGAACAAAGGTCCAAATACCCATCACAGCCATACAACATTTTGCTCCATTTCTAGTAGAGGTGAGGTCTCTATGTTTCAAATGAAAGCAAACAACTTTTCCTCAATAGATTACATTATGCAAGTAAATTATTTTTAAAATAAATTCTTTTCTACATCTTTATTATTTTAACTTTTTTTACCCTAACATTAAAAAAATACTAGTGCTGAAGATATAAGTTCATTACAGTACCCACTTCAAAAATATTCTCAAATCTGAGTAAGTATTGAGGGAAGAGTACTTGAAAAAAGAAAACCAAACAGAGGAATTGTATTTATTAATCTAACTCTTGGTTTGGTTAAATTCTTTCAAGATGCCAACACTTGTACCCCACACAATACTCAATTAAAATGCCTAAGTACCACTTAAATAAAAAAGTATTTAATACCAGAAAACTAAGCCAGTAAAAAAACCCAAACCCACAGAAAACCCACAAACAACAACAACAAAACCCTATCTATGACCTCTGAAGATACTTTAAACTGCACCATCCAGTCCTTCAATTAGAACATACAGAACAAAACCTAACCTGCCTGAACAAAGCAGTCTATAATCAGAAGGTGAAATAACAAGTCTGTTGTGCACAGAGGAAAAAGTTTAAAGGCTGCACTTTCTTAAAAAAATGAAAATAAAATACTGAAGTGCCCTGGAAGGTCTGAAAGACAGAACTCGGATAAAGCAGAAAATCATCCACTATAATAACAAGACACAGTCTAGAGATGGAAAATCAAAACAGTAAATCAGAGTTCACAATCTTTAAGAAAAGATATTTATATGAGAGGAGACTCAAGGCTCTGAATTTCTGGGCAGAGGGCAGAAATAGCTATCTGTACAACCAGAAAAGGAGAGACTGATATATCAGATAAAAACAACACCTTGATTTTCTCTAGCACCTGAAACGGGTTTTATGCAAGCTCTCATGACTTCCATAGGATATGGAGAAAAAAAACAGCTTTCTTTCCTTAGGTATTTTCTCATGCTCTGCTTTTCTGCAGAAAAATGCTAAAGGGAACAAGAAAATGCAAAGCTGAATCTACAGAAAATCTCAAATCTAGTCTAACATTCCAGGGCCAGAGGGCACATTAATGCAGTTACAGACATCAATCCCAAATGTTTAAAAGACTGAATCCAAGCTCATTTACCTTAGGACTATACAAAAATATATTCATTACTTCACCACAAACCTCAGATAAAAATATTGTCAGCTACATTATCCATAAAAATATTCTAAGTTTGCTAGTTCTAGAAATTGGAATCTTTGGATTAAAAAACTTCATAATTTAACTGTTCTTGCTCAAGGAAATGGTTCCAACAGTATGAAGGCTGAACCACATTCAAATCTCTTCATGTGATTCTTCTTGGAAGTAGGAAACATTTTTCTATAGATAAGTTATATGTTTCTTTGTTTAAGAAGCTCAGAGACAGGTTTGCAAATAACTCAAATTGCAGTTTATTATGACAGTGTTATTGCCTGTTGAGCTATCTAGAAGAACAAGACCTCAAAAGCTTTACATCTAAAAGCTGGGGCTCTTACTTTCCAGTGTGAAAAGACCAGGTACTTTTACTTGAAAGCAGCAGCAAACAAATATCAAAAGAAAAAGAAAAATAAAAAATAAGAAAAAAAGTCCAGCCACACGAAGAGACAAGATGAAAATGTCTTAATATGCATTACAGTGGTCTCAAGAAAACAAGCATAAAAATGAGAAAAAAAGAAAACATTTAGCAATGCCTATAAATGAACCAATGAAAGATGATCCTCAAGAGGTAAGTAGAGCAAATAAGAAAACATGTGAAAAAAGTTTAAGAGTACGAGTAAAGCAACTTCACTGACATTTAACATTTATGCAAATGTCAGGTACCCCCTTTCTAGGTTAAACATTTATCTGGGATCTCAACCAGTATTTGGAGTATGCTCACTGACTTTAAATCAAAGAGAAAGCACAGCACAAAAATTAGAATCTGTGTTTCTTAAAAAGATGAACAGTCAAAAAATGAGACCGTAAAGACCGTGAATTAGGGCTCTGTTGTAGAGTTACACGACTTATTTGTGGCTAAATTCCACATCTGAACTTCCATTCCTGCACCAAGTGTGCTGTAACAGAACTGGATATGACATAACCCTCATGATTCATAGCTCTATACTAGAAGAAAAGACATTGGCCAGATGTAAAAAAAATAATCAATATTATGAATATTAAAATTACAATAATTCCAGAGAATGAAAGGCTTAAAGGTATAGAAAAAAAAAACCACATTCACAGCCTAATTTATTGAACATAAGCTCCAAGAGCAGCTTCTCCAGAAATACAATGGAAAAAATATTCTTCAAATTGAAAGGTATGGTGGTACATACACTTCACTCTTTCTAGAAAGAGTGAAATGTATGTAGCACCATGGTAGAAAGAGTGAAATGTATGCACAGTGTGCCTTTTGCAAACCATCATCCATAATGACATTCTTTGCCCTAGGACTCAATGCTCTTTAGGAAACCTCTCCCTGACAGGGTCTACTTTCTGTTAGCCAGACTTGCTCCATTCCACTGGCAAGATTTTATTTTCTTATCCAGAAAGATATGCAGAATAGTCTGGACTTTGACAACCCTGTTCTACTAGTTCCCAAGAAACATTAAGTATGATAAAACAGCATTGCTAATGAAAGCTATAGAAAAGTCCAAGGAAGGACTTTGTAAGTTAAGGAGGAATCATTTTAACTGCTTCCACTGATACAACCCCTCATTCATTTAGACACTAAGCCATAGTCACCAAGTGCCCTGTGCTTCAAAGCAGCAGATGATGGGTGTGAAAGGACTGGTTCATCAGGTGATGTGCAGGCCCTCTGACAAATCTTTCACTCATTGGTACCAATGGAAGCAGAAGCAGCACATGCAACCATTGAAAGGCCACAACCTTTGCTTTGAATTCTATTTTTTTCTTCAAAACTTCAAAATGAAGCTCATCATTCACCATCTTCACATTACATGAATGGACTGAATCATTATTCTCCAAAATATAAATTCCACTTCAGATTTTTTGATAGACTTATTAACCAAGGACCATCAGCACTGCTTATCTGACCTCTATGATCTCACCTTCTTTTGGAGGACGTTAACTTTGCGTTCCTTCACCTCCNTCAAACTACACTTTGACAAGAGAGCAAGTGCTGTCAACTTACAAACCTTCAGAGGACTAATATCCTTTATTTCATGTCTTGAACATACATAAGCTTGTGATAAAAGTTACCACAAGTGATAGGAGACTAAACAGTAAAAGTAATCAAATTATTTATTCCCAAATTATGTGTGACTAATGCTCAAAAAANCCTCTGACAAATCTTTCACTCATTGGTACCAATGGAAGCAGAAGCAGCACATGCAACCATTGAAAGGCCACAACCTTTGCTTTGAATTCTATTTTTTTCTTCAAAACTTCAAAATGAAGCTCATCATTCACCATCTTCACATTACATGAATGGACTGAATCATTATTCTCCAAAATATAAATTCCACTTCAGATTTTTTGATAGACTTATTAACCAAGGACCATCAGCACTGCTTATCTGACCTCTATGATCTCACCTTCTTTTGGAGGACGTTAACTTTGCGTTCCTTCACCTCCAACATGTCCTTGAGGTCGTGGATCTCTCCTGCTTGAGTGCCCTTCTCCTCTGCCATCTCCTGAATCTGCTTTGTCTTCTTATTTAGCATCGTCTCCTTCTCTTCCAGACGCAACCGCAATGCATCCACCTAGACACAAACACGCAGAAACAGGATGTGTTCAGCACTGAAGGGCAGAAATATAAATATATATATATATATATATATATATATCTCCCAGTCAAACTACACTTTGACAAGAGAGCAAGTGCTGTCAACTTACAAACCTTCAGAGGACTAATATCCTTTATTTCATGTCTTGAACATACATAAGCTTGTGATAAAAGTTACCACAAGTGATAGGAGACTAAACAGTAAAAGTAATCAAATTATTTATTCCCAAATTATGTGTGACTAATGCTCAAAAAAACCTCAAATCAGACTTCTGACATAACTCAGTCTTCTAAGATATAAGTCTGGTGTTTTTCTTCCTCACATAGAAGTAACACATCACAATGTGCTACTGAGAAGTTCTGTCATATGTAGGAAAACCACCCCCTTTATTTGAAGCATTACTAATATTCAGAGATTTTAACATCAACTCTTATTACCAAACATTCACTTTATATTCCAGGTTTTAATCAGAGTATTAGCTCAACCTAGAGGTAACAAAACCAGAGGTCTTTGCAGCCACTGCAGACCCTCTTTTCATAAGAGGGTTGCCTTAGGATGGCTAAGCATACTGAAATACCAACATAACAGTTTAAACCTAACATGTATTTTCAGCAGGATGCAGGTTTATATTAAAGACAGAAGGTAACAAATGCCACAATACAGGGTGTTGTGGGTGCAATTTAGACACAAACATCCTGAGAACTCCCATGTCCTCAATAAATTTAGAAACACACTCTGGGAATTCTCTGGTTTCCTCAAACTTCAAAACTGCATGTTGAGGAGCTTTTCCTTCTGCGTTTCTCTTATGCAAATGGCACACAGAGCTCATGAGACAAAAGAGAGAAGGAATCAGAGCTATCTGAATATAAATTTGATGAGGAGAAAAAGGTCACCACAGAGCACAGCCTAATCTCAATGACCATTGTGGAGTATGAAATCCAACACCAGCAACCTGCTGGAGATACCAAAAGAAACCCACTGACCCCTATCTGGTCACCATTCAGAGAGGGCTCAAGTCTGCCAGCGTGGCTGCTAATCTTATTTGACAGTATCAGATTTGGTTCCTGTTAGCTGAACCCATTATAGGACATCAGTCACACTGAGCAAACAGGATGATCAATGATCTTCTGGGTCCTTCTGCACAGGACAGCCTAGCAGAGAGATGAAGTGACAAAATAACATGGACCACTCCAGGTAGGGAAAGAATTCAGGTAGCCAGTTGGCTTATGGCATTTTGAGCAACATTTAGTTTTAATGTGTTACACTAATTCCACTTTATTTTGATTTGCTAATGGAAAAGCTGCCTCTAAGCCTCTACATTTCCGGTATACATTATGCCCACACAAGCCTTTGCTGTTTTTCCTGATTCCTCTTTCAGATTGAGGAAAAGAACTGCCCTGCTCTCCTCATCAGTACTGCAGTTCCACTGCCATCTCTATGTCTGAAGCCTTCTCGCTTACACATGTTATTAAAATCACATTCCTGACCCCTCACCCACTAGTGGGGCATAGACTATATTCTGCAGTTATATTAGAGTACCAGAAACTGCCCAAACATGATTTATGGGATTGCTGGTGTTTATTACCAAAAGTTATAAGGGTGAATCCTCTGCAGAAGGAAGAATCTTAAGATCTTAAGCAGGTGGATCTTCTGGTTTTGTCCTCTTTTTCAAAGCAGATTTACAGATTGATTGGGATGTTCTCCTCTGGATATCTCTAATATTAAAGCTAAGAGCCACTTTCATTCATTCACTCTTGAAGGCAAACTGAAAATCTGCCTCACAAGCAAATCCACATACTCCCAACAGTTTTGTGGCAGAACATTTGAGACAGTCCAGATGCCTACAGCACAATATTAAATGAAAAGAGAACATCTGCAAACAGAAATTTATCCACAGAATGCTTTCCGTTTTCTGACTGATTATTCTCTTTGAACTCTATATTAGCTTATGGTTTGGGGTAAATTGCATTCCTGGTTTTATTTGTGTGAGGTCCCTGCCTAGGAAACCACAGAAAACACTTTCAAGAATATTTTCAAAGGCTGGAAGGACACACAATCATTACCTTAGCACTATTCCTGGCAGAACACTGCACTTGTTTGTTCATGTCAGCTCAGTTTATGTATGGCATCCTCCCACAGTGACAAGAACTGAGGCCTGTGGGAGTCAGGTGGTGCCAACTTCAGCAGTTTAAGGTTTTCTTTGCACATGGAAAGGACTAGGCAAAGAGCTGCTGAAGTGCTGATGTCCCTTCTCCTGATTTCTGCATCTTGGAGAGTGCTGTGAGCCCTGGGTTAACTGACTGCTTTCACAGTAACAGGCTACACTGTCTGCAAGTAAAGTCTTAGTACAGGTCAGGCAACTACTAGTCCTTCGAATAACAATGGGGTTGCTCACTTGACCTGCCCAAAACATCCAATTCTCCACAAAGTTTTAGCAAAATAAGCACATGCATTGGCACCTTTGACACAATAGCCTTCCCTAGGTATAGGTACAGCAGAAAACTCTTCTCAGCTGGGTACTATGCAAAAGACTTCAATTTCTTCACTATAAAACCCATTCATAAAACCCAAAAGCTGTGTTGGGAACTGTTCATCTGTTTTCACAGAATTTTCCTGCAACAGTCAATAGTTCTCTAAGGCTCTGCTCTCAATACTGAGAGACATACATTAAGCATGTAGAATTAAACATTTCTAAGTAAAACTTGAGCATTAGTAGCTCCAAATGACTACTAGAAAAAACACAATAAATAACACAGCATTTAATTTAAATTTATTCTTAAGCCTTTTTTTTTTTTTCCATAAGCTTCAGATCTCAAGAGCTTGAGTCAATAAGACTTAGGTTGCACAGATGCATTTTTTCCCATTTTTACCATCATCACCACTGTCCAGGAGCAATAAGGATATTATGGTGCTGGTGATTCCCACTCAACTTCAGGAAGATGTCAGCAGTGCCTGAGACTGAATGATTCTTCCAACCTACCTGCCACCTGTTCAGACCACGGTTGAAGCACTGATTTAAATCAGTGAGTCAAGGCACACCCCATTCACTCACATCAGCAAGTTCAGTCTCCCCTGTTACATCCAAGCCTTGATTTGCCTGTAATGGCAAAATTCAAAACTTTTACTGCCTGTTGGTGCAACTACAGCACCAAAAGGGACAGACAGAGTATCAATCCTGTAATGTGTTCAGAGCTTGTTATGGCTTCTAACAGGAGCTATCTACTTTTTAAAGTGGTTGTTGAAGTAATTCTGTCAGCACTCAGGATGCAAAGATAATTGAGAGATGCAAGGGAAGTTATTAATTATAATTGGCACATGAGGTGAAATGTTGTTTTTATCCTGCTGCAGGTATTGATATGTGAAGTGTCCAAGGACCTGAAATGAGTACAGTTTAAAAAGGAACAGTTTTGTCACATTCTAATACTATCTTGTCATTGCACCATATAAGCAATAAAGACTTAAGCTGCTTTCCTGACAACAAGATCTGTAATTCAGATTTAAAAGCTAGGTTTACTTACTGGTTTTAAATGCAGTGGTAGTTGATAAGAATTTCTATTTTTGACATTCCTCCTTCTCAGTAATTAAAGTTGAGCTTCCTATACAAATTGCAATGGTACTGCATGGCCTGTAGAAGACTTGAGAGTCAATTCTTTATGAACACACAGCAGGTGTGTTCCACAACATGACTGTTGTGGAGCAGATGTGCACACACCTGGCTTTGTACAGAGCCTATTTGGTTCTTGCTAGGGACACAGGGTTTCAGTGCAAGGCAGATACACTGACTCCATGTCAGAAATCAGTTCAACTGCTCTTCCACAACCTCTAGAACAAGTTATTAAATACCTAAAGATGCTGAACTCCATTTTATCAGAGCTTACTCTGTGCAGGTGAGAGCATAGGTTTTCATGTTTTCAGGTGCTAACAAGTCTTGCCAAAGACACCCCACAATGATTCACACTTTCCTCCACAAATGTCATCCACTCCCTGTCTCTAATCTGGGACAATCTACTGTGATTTCAAAATGCCAGCACAAGCCCCAATAAAGACAGAGCCTATGTTCTGCTAAAACATTCAGAGTAAATAAAATACTTCCAGTGCACTGGATTAATTTTTTCTAGTGAATGTGAAACTGAATTTACCATATGGAACAGACCAATTAGAGAACCACACCAGCTTAGGCAGTATACAAAAATAAAGGGGAATGTTCTGACTAATGTAACCTCCAACTGAGGCCATGTACCTTCTGGCACTGACATAAGCTGGAGTCATTGGGCAAAACACAACCTTTATATGGATGAAGACCTGACTCCAAAATCAATATTGATGGTGTTTTTTTTTGTTTACAAAGAGTTTGTACATTTTTAGATCTATTTTTAAAGATTCCTTCACAAATTAAAAAGTTAACCACAATATCCTCTCCACCCAAGAGCCCTAAAGATAAACNCTAAGTAAAACTTGAGCATTAGTAGCTCCAAATGACTACTAGAAAAAACACAATAAATAACACAGCATTTAATTTAAATTTATTCTTAAGCCTTTTTTTTTTCCATAAGCTTCAGATCTCAAGAGCTTGAGTCAATAAGACTTAGGTTGCACAGATGCATTTTTTCCCATTTTTACCATCATCACCACTGTCCAGGAGCAATAAGGATATTATGGTGCTGGTGATTCCCACTCAACTTCAGGAAGATGTCAGCAGTGCCTGAGACTGAATGATTCTTCCAAACTACCTGCCACCTGTTCAGACCACGTTTGAAGCACTGATTTAAATCAGTGAGCACACCCCATTCACTCACATCAGCAAGTTCAGTCTCCCCTGTTACATCCAAGCCTTGATTTGCCTGTAATGGCAAAATTCAAAACTTTTACTGCCTGATGGTGCAACTACAGCACCATAAGGGACAGAGTATCAATCCTGTAATGTGTTCAGAGCTTCTTATGGCTTCTAACAGGAGCTATCTACTTTTTAAAGTGGCTGTTGAAGTAATTCTATCTGTCAGCACTCAGGATGCAAAGATAATTGAGAAATGCAAGGGAAGATATTAATTATAATTGGCACATGAGGTGAAATGTTGTTTTTATCCTGCTGCAGGTATTGATATGTGAAGTGTCCAAGGACCTGAAATGAGTACATTTTAAAAAGGAACAGTTTTGTCACATTCTAATACTATCTTGTCATTGCACCATATAAGCAATAAAGACTTAAGCTGCTTTCCTGACAACAAGATCTGTAATTCAGATTTAAAAGCTAGGTTTACTTACTGGTTTTAAATGCAGTGGTAGTTGATAAGAATTTCTATTTTTGACATTCCTCCTTCTCAGTAATTAAAGTTGAGCTTCCTATACAAATTGCAATGGTACTGCATGGCCTGTAGAAGACTTGAGAGTCAATTCTTTATGAAGACACAGCAGGTTACCTGGATGACTGTTTTAGATGGATTACATGACTGTTGTGGAGCAGATGTGCACACACCTGGCTTTGTACAGAGCCTATTTGGTTCTTGCTAGGGACACAGGGTTTCAGTGCAAGGCAGATACACTGACTCCAGGTCAGAAATCAGTTCAACTGCTCTTCCACAACCTCTAGAACAAGTTATTAAATACCTAAAGATGCTGAACTCCATTTTATCAGAGCTTACTCTGTGCAGGTGAGAGCATAGGTTTTCATGTTTTCAGGTGCTAACAAGTCTTGCCAAAGACACCCCACAATGATTCACACTTTCCTCCACAAATGTCATCCACTCCCTGTCTCTAATCTGGGACAATCTACTGTGATTTCAAAATACCAGAATAAGCCCCAATAAAGACAGAGCCTTAGCAAATTTTATGTTCTGCTAAAATATTCAGAGTAAATAAAATACTTCCAGTGCACTGGATTAATTTTTTCTAGTGAATGTGAAACTGAATTTACCATATGGAACAGACCAATTAGAGAACCACACCAGCTTAGGCAGTATACAAAAATAAAGGGGAATGTTCTGACTAATGTAACCTCCAACTGAGGCCATGTACCTTCTGGCACTGACATAAACTGGAGTCATTGGGCAAAACACAAACTTTATATGGATGAAGACCTGACTCCAAAATCAATATTGATGGTGTTTTTTTGTTTACAAAGAGTTTGTACATTTTTAGATCTATTTTTAAAGATTCCTTCACAAATTAAAAAGTTAACCACAATATCCTCTCCACCCAAGAGCCCTAAAGATAAACACCCCACAAACAGTTCTTTGTAGTCCTAGTGTGGCAGGTTGAAAATCCACTTTTGAGATATTACACCAACATCTTTTCCCCACCCCAAGTGTGGTTTTCTTTAACAGAGGATTAAAAAGGCAGAGGTTTACGAAGGTGTGCTCCTTTCTCTCAAAACATCTATTTAAAAATGACTTGAAAATACCAATCCCTTGCAATGATGCCTTCCAATATGTGACAAAGTGCCTATCTCATAACTCTTTCAAGGCATGCAGAGAGAAGCTAGTTATGTTTTAGCATATTAGTTATATAGATATCTATGGTTTAGCATTGACCACTGCTGCCAACAAATGAGGTGATGGAGGATCTCACCTCCCAACCTTATTTCCAGTGAAAACTGTTGTATAGAAAGATACCTTTTCCATAAAAAAGAACCCAAATTCATTACAGGATGCAATGACAAATATCTCAACACTGAATGTTACCAACATGTTTCAATCTTACAATAGAGAGGGCAACTTGTGAAGACAGAAGGTAACTATTATGATCCAACTTTTCAGCTTTCTGTCAAGAACATTAGCAAGGACAAAAAAGATGTGATTATCTATCAAAAGGTTTAATATCTTACAAGTAAGTACTTATAAGTATACTTATCTTATAAGTAAGATACTTATACCTTTTGGAAGATAATCACATCTTTTTCGTGCTTGTTGATGGAATTGCTTGGAATTTCATAAAAATTCTCAGGAACATAAATATATATCCATATTTTTATATCATATATCTATATATTTATATATGCTATATCCCTATCAGATTGCTGTGAAGAACATGCCAGAATCTCTTGAATCCATTAAATCTGTCATTAAAACATAACTCTAATGCAGTACAATTAACATTTTAGCTCCACAACAACTCTTTACTAAGAGTAAATTTTGTAAATTGTAATTGTAAATTACAATTTACAGAAAATTGTATTCCACTATTACTTCAGTTATGTTTCACTTATGATACCTGGAAGCAAAATCTATGAATAAATTAAAAGCAGTAAGTAGAAAATTCCCTCCCCCAGCCCACAAGCTCTGCCTTTCTTTCAGCCTCGTTGCGCTAGTGAAAAAAGTTTGCACATTTCAGAGGAACAATCAGATCTGGTTTCTACTGGAGTGCTATATGAGAATCTCATTTGGAAAAACTTAGTGGGCAACAAATATTCCCAGTGATTATTTAGTAATATTACAAGTTAGAGAGTAGCAATCTGTATTAAAAACCTTCTTTGGCCTTCAGCTGAACAAAAATGTTCTGAATAATTACCAGTAGTATCTATCAATTCTATATAACCAAGTCCTTTTAAAATATTTTGTTTAGATTACATATATTTTATTTAAAGTTTACCTACAATAACTGATGAAATTAGGACCAACTACTTATATCTTTTAACTTGCTAATAGAGTACACTCTTTCATGAGCTTTCTCTGTCATAGGCAGGAAAATACTGCTCTTCATTGTTTACAAGTATGAAGAGAAATGTGTTTCTAGCCTAGTATGTCACAATACTGCACAGTGATGTAATAAATCTATACTCTTTTCAATTACTATAATGGATCAAAACCTCCAATTTACCTTTTAAACTGTTTATTACCATGCTTCCAATGATATTTTGAAATGTAAATATTTTTTAAAATAAATATGTACAAATTGAGGGTATGTTCCTGACTAGGAAAAAAATAATCCAAATTCAAGTAGAAGCTTATCATTGTAAACTAGCACAATTTAGCAGTTTCACATTAGTGCAATTTCAACTTCTACAGGAACCTGAGAATAATCAGAAAAGCCACCTGAGAAGATCAGAAGATATTTACTACCCAACCTGATTCTGCATGTGGACAAGGCCATGTACACCCAGATACCCTGAACATGCATAACAGAAAGCTACACAAGGATAAAACACTAAAATAAACACTCTTACATTCTCATGATATGGAATCTTTTTACCAGTGTTCCCCACAAAGTTTCTATGTGGATATTTTTGCATCTCCTCTGGCTTTTCGGTGTTCTAGCTGTTACCACACAAGTATTCCTGATGCATGACCGCCATCTTTTGGACTTCTACTCACACTACAATTTCCCAAGCCAGGGCATGGAAGTGCTGCCTTCACACATTCCACACTTGTGCTTCAAGAAACTCCAGAAGCAATAAATTTATGCTATAGTTATTATCCATTTGATGTTCAGATATACACCTTTATCTTACGTAATATGGGAGTTTATTAAGCATTTGATATCAAAACTCAGTTTTGAAAATAGTTTTCCTTTATCTTGGAATATGCACCATGTCACATGAAAGCCCTGATCTCATGTGTAGGTACATGCTGACATGCAGGAGTTCCCATACATGCTGACAGTAGTAGTGAAGCCTCAGTGAGTTGCACACAACTGGAACATTCTTCCTTCCTCTGCCCTCCTGGAGCTACAAGGCCACTGAAAATACCACCCCCTCCCTGCCCCAGCTCAGGCACTGAAACTTAATTTTAAGTTGTGCATAGGAAAAATAATATTACTGACTTCATGCTAGTGGAGTATGTATCCACAAGAACTTGTGCACCCTTATGCACATATATTTGCCTTCACAATCAATTTCCTGGCCCAGAGAATCAAAGATATCAAAGACAAACTGCACACAGAACAAGCATTATTGGGTGGCTGCAGGACTGTATAAACTAAGCAAGAAGATAAAAACCCCAGTTCTTTATGTCTCTTTCTCAATGAAAAGTCAGTAAGTATAGAATTCCCCATTTCACCTCTGTCTGCAGGATGGCAGCTCTTTGCTCTTTAGCTGTAAGAGACTCTTTCAGGACCTCAATATGCTGCTTGCTGTCAGAGAACTGATTTGTGAGGGTCTCCAGCTTTGTCTGCAAGGCCAGCAGCTCCGTGTCTTTACGTGACAGCTCCTGTTTCACCTGACCAATCTGAAAAAGATGGGCAAGAAAAAAAATCATTTATATGTTCCTTACAAAAATAGCTCCAAATTCACTGAACAGTAAGATATTCCAAACTTATCCCACAGAATTGTGAAGCCTTCAGTTATCCTGAATGGAAAGCCAGCAAAAATTTGTGTCACCAGCAAAAGATACAAGGCAAAAGAAGGGGGAGCAATAGCATCAATTCTTTAAAGAGAGGTGTTATTTTTAACATTCAGAGTGTTCTTAGTCATCTTTCAAACAACTGACCCAAACCAGTGACATGGTAGGCATAAGGTTTTAATGAGGATGAAGCAGGACTGTAATGACACTGTACCCTTATGCTGTAATATCAGAAAATATTAAAATGTCAAACCAGCCAAGTTGCTGTTTGTCCTTCCATCTATCAATCCAGCCTCATGCTTACATGTTCTGTAGCTATTCAAGGCCATTGAAAATACCACCCCTTCTCCCCCCTGGTAACTTCCCCCTGAAATTTACAGTACCTGTAAGTATGTACAGACACCTTCCCTTTCTCACCATTTACAAAACCAGCATTTCAATCTTCAGTGCTTTAATTCATGGAAGCTTCTTAAAGCAGATGCAAATATACATAAAAACAACATGAAAACTGCTTGTGGAATTGCTCATTTTTGAGAGCAATTTCCTAGAATTAATTTAATGATTTAAATCAACACAGAAATGCCAATTTATTTTTCAAGTGCATGCTGGACTATCATTTGAAAAGACAAACAGTAAGAAATGTTAAAATTAAAGCATTGAAAGGGGACAAAATCTCATTCTAAGTGTTAACCATCACCCAGGAAACTTTTTATGTAAATCTGAAGAATTTTTAAAAAAAATAAAAAGGGAAGTGTAAATGTAGACTTACATGCAAGTTTATAGCCAACTTTCTAGTTTGCCTCCAATACATCTCAGTATAAAAGAGCAATATTTCACTTTTATGTATATTTTTAGCAGTGGCAGACATGTCTCTAAAAGTAAAAGGGTTTTCCCTTTTTTAACTTGAACAATTTTGTTTGTAACAATAAAATAAACACATAAAAAAAATCCTTCAATCCCAGAAGTATGCTGTCCATGGCTTCAAAACAGAAATTAAAAGAAAACTCAATTTTTAAAAAAAAAGTGTGTGTCATCTTCCACTGTTGGGAAAGTGTCAATAAGAATATGAAACTGATATAAGCTGTATCATATTTTTTACATTTTTATTCTCAATTAGAATAAAAGTACATATTAGTAGAAATAACTAAGAGGAAAAGCTTGTTTTTATATGGTTTTTACCTTGACAACACTATTTCAATAATGGGCAATTAAAGACAAGTCTTTACCAAACAGTACCAAAATAGCATCAAAAGATGTCATCAAGGGCTCCAGCATGAACCAGCACACGTGAGGAGATAAGGATGAAGGGGAGCAGGAAAAGGACAACATGTATCTGAAAAACCTCACACAAATTGTTTTTTTTTAAATGGAATAACAGGAATGAGCATAAGAATTTAATTTACAGAACCATTCAACAGTTTATGGTTCAGTTAATTCACACATATTGGGTTGGGCTGTTTCATAATTTAAGTGAAAGCAAATGTGTCCAGAGAATATCACCACCTGGTTAAATGAGGTGCAAAGTACTGAGGTAACACTCTTGCTGCTGTCACAGCTACTGCCCAGTACAACCAGTTGCAGGATACTGTGAGGCACAGTGGAATAGCTGGGAAGAGAGGAACTATTTACATTTAGTTACATTTTGTGAAGTATATACACAAAAAACCCTCCCTAATTTTTTCATGTTACACAAATGTTTTCAACTTGTAGGAAGCCTAAATTGCAGTAAAACTTTCTCAAACCAGTTTGCTCTTTTCAAAGAAAGACACATTCTCTCTGGGTCATCTCAGAAGAGATGTTTACCCCAAGTACTTGTTTCCTGGTGAAATGCTGTCATCAGAACACAACCCCATGTCACTGCACTGACATTCCCAAGGAGCACCCTAAGAACATTCTCTCTGGAAATGCCAATTTCAGAGCTGCAAGCTCCCACTCACCGACTTCACAGCAAAGGAATAACCTAAACTCATGCTGCTAAAACTAAACAATGTTGCAAAAAGCGTTCAGCATCCAGCTTTTGTTATATTTTTGAAACAATGTTAAGAGCATGTTTCCAAAATATTTTGGTTCTACTAGGAAAAAAAAGCAAATCTCTTTGAATATCTGGTCCCAAAATGGGTGCTGAATACTTTAGAAAATCTACTTCAAAAGAGAGTATGTTACTGCTAAAACAGCTCCCAGCATTAAAAAAACCACAACAAAGCAAACCAGTACTAAAACTATTAAAGATGTTCAGTTGAAAAGTGATGTTACAGAGGCTGAAACGGTGTGAACAAAAAGGAAGCTACGAGGCTTAGCAGGCTGTTAGTTCTATTGTTACATCAATTTGTAAAGAAAGTAAGAGAAAAAAAAGTTACCCCGAAAGCCAGAGAGCTAGCAAGCCCCAGTGAATGGCCACTGCACACAAAAGATAAATCTTACTGCAGAGACCTCGGTCTGGAGACCAGCCACTCTTTTTTTCAGGTCCTCCCCTTGAGCCTCTTTGGCACTTAGCTCTTCCTTCAGTTGCTCTACCTGTCACGACATTGTTATGCTTTTAAATATTATTTGTCAGCCTCTGGTTAGCCTGTTTCCATCCAAGTAACTAAAAGTGACAAGGAACTGAACAGAAGGATCAACAGTGGTCACTCAATTTCTCTTCCATTCTTCATTAGGTCTTCTCAAAAGTTTAATGACTCTGTAATTTCCAATAGGCTGGCAGGCAAGAATCTGATTATGAAACAATGATGTAAAGTTATGGTTATGTTTATATATGTCAAGTGTGGGGCACTGCACTCTACATAAACTGAGGTTAATGTGAGAATTAGGACAGGAAAAGGGACACTTCTGAGTTTAAGAGAAATAAAGTTAATTGTCAAGATAACAGCAACAGATGACTATACAATATAATATAGAAAAAAATAAGGGTGGAATTACAAAACAAGGGAGGACAGCAAGATGTCAAGATTGGAGCTTGCTACAAATCATGAGCTGTCAGAAAGGAGGACATTTTCTGCAGGAAAATAAGTGAGCAGACAAAATAGATGGAAGAGACCCAGAAACTAAGTAACTGAGCAGATCTGTAAGACCCAGAGAAGGAAAACAGGAAAATAAGAGTTGCTAACAAGGGAATAAGGAAAGAAGAAAGAAAGGAGGAAGAAGAAAGGACAGCAGGAAAAGACACTAAAATATCTTCCTATTCCTAATTTTAAGGGGATATTCTCCAATTCCTGGATGCAACTAAGTGGGATAAAAGGCAAAAGTATGAGAGAACAGACATTGTTATCTTGAGGTAAACTGGTGAGCTGGCATGAGGCAGGTGGATCAAACATATACTTACTACACCTTTCTACTTCTCCAAGAAACTTTCTTCAGCATTCTTTTTCAACCAATAATTTCAAGTAGGACAAATGCAGCAGGTTACAACTGTTCACAGTGTAGTAATTTACAACCACTGTTACAGGGATTTGTACCCTGCTTGCAGGCAATAGCTAAAGCTAAGAAAAGGACTGTTCACAATGTACTTAAATTTACTGTACAAGGTGGCCTGCAGCTTCAGTAGGAAATATTAGGACCCACTTAAAAGACTGAGAAATGGTCAATTAATTGACATTGGCTACAGGCAATTCAGTAGTCAGTGTCCATCTTTATACCTGATGGTCAACATGTCTCACTGCTGTAGTCCTGTAGTAGTCCCAACAGCATAAATTAATGTTGGCACCAGCAGTGTTTTAGAATCTATCCTCATTCTGACTCCACCACTGGAAGGAGAGTGTAGGAGAAAACTGTTACAGTGACAGTTCATGCTCTTTTCAGCCTTTACATCACACCCAGATGTATTAGTTATAGAAGAACAGCTGCAAAAAGAAACACTCTTTTTCTAACAGACCACATTTGAAAAGACTCTTGACCAAATACAAGTTCAAACTATAATGTTTAAGCAGTGCTCTAAAGATAAACACAAAACCTTTATGAAATAAAATTAGGTGTGACACAAAAAGCAGAATTTGGGCCATTTTACCACTATTATAATATTTGCAAAACTGAATTTAAAAGCCTCAAATATTTTAAAGTTATTTTAGTGGCTTCATGACAGAATGCAAATAAATGCTGTTTCCTGACACTTGAATGGGAACCCAGACTATACTGAAGCATGAAAATTCCTCTCATCTGTTACCTGCACTCAGTTTACTTTACTACTGTCATTTGTTTTTTCAGTACCTTATTTTTCATGAATTTGGAATGACTCCTGTACACCTCCATTTGCTTCATTTCCTCCTCACGTTCCTCTGTGCTCAGAGCTCCGTTTGACTTCAACATCTGAATCTCCTCTTCCAGATCCCGGAGGCCACGCTCCATGGAAGAGATTTTGGAGTCCTGAAAATAATTAGGAGAGGCAGATAAAAGACACATAGTTACATGATTTGTTAACATCCATTGCAGTTAAGGAAATAATCTTTTGGCCATGTACCTGCCCTTGATATTTACTCCTGAAGTTTCTACAGAAATCAGTCCACACCTCTTTACCTGAGCACTCAGCCAAATACCAACTACTCATTTTTCAGCTGATTTTGTACCTTTCAAGGAAAGTAAGAAAACATGGCTAGAGTCAGCCATTCAACATCAGCACATGCTGAATAAAGGAACATAAAAAAGTTTCCTTGTAGTGTGAAGCCAGCATAAATCAGATAAATTTAACTCTAATGAATGAACAGTAAAATGTGACTGCAAAAATGGCAAAAAAATGGGTTTGTGCTGCTAGTAAATAAAGTGGGATTGCAAATAGAGAACAGAAAAAGCACCATGAGCAAAGATGCATCAACCTAGTTTGGAGTAGATAAAGCAGTAGAATATCCTTCGAGTATTCTGGGTCACATATAAAACATTTCCATGGTCAAAAACTATACATATGGAAAACAAAAAAAGCTAATCTATTATTATCCTCATAGTTTTACAGGATAACCAGAGGTTTTCAAGCTACTTGGTTCACTGTTTCTTTAGAAGTCTTACATCTGAGAAACAGCAAGAACATTCATACAGCAGTTTCATGCATAGTCATGAACATGAAGTGCACAGATATGAACTGTAATCTCTTAAAGCAGTCTATTTTATTTCATGTCTCAAAAATATTTTTTCCTGAAATAATGTAGGATTTGAAACTGTCATCCATTCTTTCATAGACCAATCCTTCATGTTTGCATGTCTGATAATCAATGCACAGATGGAAAAAAAAAGAAACATTTTCACATATAAGTTTTCCTTCACAAGAAAATTTTTCTAAAGGATAATTACAAAGATCTAGTCAGATCTCCTGCTTACATTGTTATGCTTAAGAGCAGACTTTTGTAACAAAAATTAGAGAGGTAGTAAGGTGAAGTGGTACACTGTAATTCCCAACAGTGTTTAGTTTTAGTGCTCATATCATTTCCCAGAAATATCAGTGTTTCTCTCTTGATAAGTACAGCTTACTATTACCTGATGGTCAATTAGTTTTCATTACCATGGACCACAAAGATGATTAATAAAAGAAAGATGGTAAATGAATGGCTCCAGAGCAGAAAGATGGGAAATGACCATGGAAAAACATTGAGATGGAATGGAAAAAGGTGGAAGAGAAAAATATGGAAAATGAAAGAAAAGGGGGCAGATAAAGAAAAAGGGAGAACAGGAGGATATAAAAATGGAAGAGAATAGTTTGCAAAGGCAGGTTCCAAATCCAAATGTACTTTATGGACCACAGAATATGAAATATGATTACATAAAGCTGTGTAAACCACACATGCCACTTGTGGCTCCTGAGCTACTGGAAAATTGCCATTGTACCATTACACACTCAAGCTAATGGCTTAAGAATCCAATCACAAATTCATCTAGAAAAGTTAGGTTTATGATGACATCCAGGCAACTTTCTAGCTACAGGACCCATTTGTTAAGCAGGTTTTTAGTTTGCAAATTGATAACTTTGATGACAGGCAGAACACAAAGCAGTATTTTCCAAGTATTCCTAAAAAGAAAATAATCCACACTATCATAAAAAACCACTAATCCATCATTCCCATCCTTGCAATGCAATGGGCTCTTGGTTAGCTGAAAGAAATCTGTATACATGTGCTGCAGAAGGCAGGTTTTGACAGTGTCAGGAAGCAGCTCCATCTTTCCACTGATGAATAAAATAATAAAAACCAGTAAAATAAATCAATTACAAGAGTGACAGAAGCCTACATGGCATTTGGTAGAGTCACCTTCCCTATGAAACCCCATTTTCCAGAGAACAAACTCTGCTGCTGCTTACATGCACTCATTTACCTTCATCTCAATAACAGTTTGCAGAGCCTTTGTCTTGGCCGTGTCTGGGGCATTTTCTAACCGACGATGGATCTCCTGTACCAGCAGAAAATAAAAAAAAAAACAATGTTAGCCTGACAGCACTGTGTCCCACACACAAAATCACTGGAAAGCTTCTCTTTCTAATACATAGCATAATTCAATGCTGCTGCCTGCTGATGTTACCAGTTCATACAGGTTTTCATTTCTCCTCTCAAAGAAAGGAGAGGTGAAAGTGCATCCCACAGAATCCCAGCCTCAGGTAAAAAGGCACAACAAATCTGTATCTACAACTACCTATTTACTCAAAATAAACTGCTGAAAGGACAGCTGAGTCTTAAAACCCCCTATCACCTTCCTACTAAACTAAATTACAACTAATTTCTCATGGAAGACATACACATACTTTGTTTGCCTAGATACTCACTGGAAACAGTAACTCTGTGGTCTCTGTTGCAACAAGCTATAGGGTGAAGCTGTGTTGATGACTCTCTTTTTCCAACCTTTTTACCCCAAAATCTTTCTCCACTGGGCCTTGAGCATAGCTGAAAGTACATGGCTAGACAGCACATTGCTCTAGCAGCTCAGAGTACGCAGGCAGGGGGACACAGAAGTCCATGTAATATTTCTGTTGGTGAATTGCTAGAACTAGCATAGATCAGGATGCTCACTGAGGAGTAAAATGATAGAAAGCTGAAACAACTTGGTCTGCTAGAAAAAGTGAGTAGAGGTTGAAGCCATCAAGCTGGAATACAGGAGCAACAATACAGACTCTACTCCACATGTCATTTGTATTTGGTTTTGGTAGTAGGGGGTCTAAAGGGGTGGCTTCTGTGAGGAGATGCAAGAAGATTCTATGTCCAAGAGAGCCAATGCCAGATGGCTCCAAGATTGAGCCACCACTGGCAATGCCTCTCAGATAACAAAGTTAAAAAGGAAAAAAAATAAATGACAAGACAAAAAATGTATAACCAAACACCAAGAGAAATTTCATCTAGAGAGAGGACTAAGAATATGTGAGAGGAACAACTTTGCAGACACCCAGGTCAGTGGAGGAGGGGAGGAGGTGCTCCAGGCACCAGAGCTGATATCCACCTCCAGCCCATTCCAGAGCAGGTGGCTGCCTGAAGGAGGCTGTGAACCCATGGGAAGTCATGCTGGAGCAGGGTCCTGGCAGGATCTGTGGCAAATTGAGCATTGGCTGCAGCAGTTTTCCTGGCAGGACTTTTGACCTCATGGGTGACCTACCCTGGGGCAGTTTGTGAAGAACTGTGAAGAAGGGCTCACATCAGAGAAGTTCGTGGGCAACTGTGTCCTGTGGGAGAGACCCCATGCTGGAGCAGGGGAAGAGGAGTCCTCCCACTGAGGAGGTAGGAACAGCAGAAACATGTGACAAACAGACCACAACCCCCATCTCCACGTCTATGTGCTGCTCAGGGAGAAGAAGTTGAAAGACTGGGAGTGAAGATGAGTCCAGTCTCTCCCCTGTCCAGCAGAGGAGGCAGATGACACAGCTTTGGTGGGCAGCTGGTGTCCAGCCTGGGTGAACCCACCACATTGTCTTAATATCATATTGTCCTGAAACCACACACTAATGTTAATTGTGGGAATGTGAATACTGTTAGAAAGGTAATATCATATGATATAAAAATACTGTGGCACCCAAAGCATAAGAACTGTGGTATCAGTAAACCTAACAAGTTGTATATGTGCCTATGAACACAGTTTAGCCACCCATTCCTCTCAAACACCTAAAACAATAATCCAAAAAGCCACCCACACACTCATATAGTCAATAGATATGAAGAGATAACATTTTATTAACAGACAGACATGCAACTTACTCGATGTTTAATCATTTGAATGAGAAAAGTAGAGTCATATACTGCTTTTCAAAATACTGAAAGCACTACTTATCCTGCAAAACTGTTAAGTAGTCTTACACAGCTGCAAGTGAGCAAGACAGAAATGTTTAGTGACACAACAAGGGCCACAAGATGAGTTTTGCAGAAATCTGGCACCAGGACATTTGATTAAGGTGATGTCTATGAATGGTGTAACAAGAAAATCCAGTAGAAGCTTTGTCTGTCTTTAAATACTAGAAGCTATTATAGCTTATAAATATACATATAAATATATTAAAATATATAAATAATAAAAACATATAAATATTTAAATAATAATATAGTTTCTAAGTGGTATTATAATATATAATATGATATGTTATATAATGTAATATGAATATATAAATGTATACTTATAAAAATATATATAAAAATATATATAAAAATAGCTTCCCTGAGAAGCTATTTTTACAAGTATCTGCACTGTAGGGTTGTATTTCCTGAAAAAAAAAAACCAAACAAAAAACCAAGCAAAAAAACCAAACCAAAACAAAACAAAAAAAAAAAAAAAAAATTCTTGTGAACTTTTTGAAGCTGAGAAAAGGAAAGAAGGTAAAAATAATATGCCATGTCTATCTGGAACAATTTTAGTAGTACAACTACATACTAGACTCTTTCCAGTTGTGCAGAGATGTGGTCCTCTCACCTGGGAGCAGAGAAGCAACAAGTGCTGTGGAAATGGAATACACCATAGGAAAACAGTGCACCACTACAGGGATGCTGACACAAATGTCTGCTGTTCACACTGCACAGCCCTTCCTCAAACAGAAAATTCTTCTCAGGTTTTTCTTTAGAAATTTCTGCATCCCCACTGGCTGAAGTGATGCTTTGCACTTCGGTAATGGAAGTGTCCCGTTTCTATCATCTGAAGTTAATTCCACTGTGATTTGGGTGATAAAACCCGCTGAAAAACACCACCTCCCACCTCTTGACTGCATGGTCTGGATTTTGGCAAGGTGCCTGTGGTTCTGAAGAGCCTGAAAACAGGGCTACAGGCAGACTGAGCCTCCCTAGACACAGATTTACATGTGGTTGCTGAAGGACAGAAGAGCATAGTTACCCTCTTAAATGCAAAGTTTAGGGTTTCAGTAGCCAAATGGAGAAACATTCAGGTATCTCCGAAGCATTCAGATTCTGCTGTGGACACACACCACATAAATAAATAAAACCTTGTATTTTCCTCTTCAAAACAAGACTTTGAATAATTCCTAAAAGCACATGGCCACACACAGTTATCAGGATCAGAAAATTAAAAACTAATCTTCCATTCCTTGTCAGTTATCTCTCCATTATAATGAAGTAATAAAGAATTAGGGTTTTGTTCTATTTGCAGGCAGAACCAACTTTCACATGGAACTGACACTGTTTCAGCACAGATTAGTAAACACCAGCACCTTCTTACCTTTGAATGCAACTTCAATTATGACAACAAGGGATGAATCTTACACGCATGTTTTAATGTTTGTGTATGTTGAAGTATTCCTCTCTTTTAAAAGAGACAACAGAACGAGGAGGGAGGGAAGTTAGTTGTTCCCAAGTTATTTGCATGCTTTTCACTGTTGATTATTATTACTACTTATATTTTCAGTAGTAATTTTTTTTCAGTAACTTTTTTTTTCCCAGTTTAGTCAGTGGAAACTTCTAACCACCAGATATGATTGCAACATTGCCAGGAATACTGGAGAATGCTCTTCAGCCTAATGCTCTTCCAAGTTTTACATGTAATTACAATTACAAGTGAGTAGAGATTTTATAGAAACTGTACAGAAAGGAAGTTTTTTCCTATAGAAACCCTACAGAAAAGAAGTTTTCCTTTCTTTTCTATAGAAAGAAAAGCTTCAAGTGGAGGAGGATCTCAGAACTTGTTTGACACCAGTGCTATGACTACAGGTACACCATGTCTCTCTGTGTGCCTACAATTTAAAAATTATACTGATACACTGAAGGGAATTCAATGAACAACTGCAGGAACATAATTTGTCTTTAAAAAATAAAAAAATCTAACAACCAAACAGCACAAAACCAAAGCAAAAATTATGGTGCAAAAGAACCACAACTGAATTAACCTTCACAAGCAATAAAAATTCAAAATGGGTTGGTGTGTCCAAAAAACATTAAGATTCAGTAACTAAAAACAAACACTCAGAATTTTTTAAACAGTGTGATCACCTTAACCAGAGTTGGTACTTCATCACTAACAATTTTAAATTAAGAATAGTTATTTTTCTTTAAATAAAAAAAAAGTATAGCAGAAAAATATGCAAACTAGAGGTGTGCATCATATTACATGTGCCAAGTAGATCTGTAGGGTAGCAGATCTAGGTAAATAGGATATTGTAATGTTCTGCAGCACAGTTACATAGAACAGCTGATCAAATATACTGACAACAGTGAATATGTCAGAAGTAGCTGTGATAATGTGATTTTAATGTACCATAAATACTATAAATTATAAAGGGTCTCCATTGACCAAGAAATGCCAAAATCATTGCAAATCAGAGAATAAAGTTTAGAATTGAGAGTGTCCCCAACAGTGTCTATTAACACTCAATTATGTCTTAAAATATTAAATAATAGTACACATGTAAATAATAATGAAAGGAGAAATTGAATCAAAACCTTTAATTCCTTCATAACCTGGCCATATTGTTCAATGTTATTCCCTGGATTACCCCTGCCCCCCATTTGCACAGGATTTGAAAGAAATGTGAATGAGCACTTTTAAGCAATGACACTTCTAGAGGGGAGCAGGCTCTGTGCTTAAAAATGCAGCAACTTCTCTTCCAGTAGTACCAGGAGATGAGCAAAAAGGGACATGCTGCCCATTTTCTGCAGAACCTACATACTGAGGCAGCACCTGTGACAGAGTAAGATATGTTCACTCATTCAAGAAGGCATTTTCTAAAAAAATTACCAAAAATATAATGTGAAATTAAAAGCACAGCTGTAATTCAGAGTTTTTTTTTAATCTTAACTGTCCTACCCATATTTTTATATGATCAAGATTTAGTTAACTAAAAAATTACTTGGTTTTCTTCTCCAACATGTAGTTCATGCATTACTAAACGAATGTTAGAACCTTGTGTACTTGAAGTTTGGTTTTCTATGCAGCTTTTCTGTCAACCTTTATGTCTAAATCTTAAAAAAATAAAAATAGCAACCCAGTCCCAATTAATGACAATGAAATGTAAATGTTACAACAAAAGGCAAATTCCACAAACATCCATCAGTTAAGTATTAACTATCTTTGTTATTTTTACAAGTGTTTTAATAGATGTATAAGATCAAACAGATCTATAACTGTGTAGAAGGACGAATCCTACCTGACTAACCTGATTTTCTTTTGCAATGGATTAAGCAGTAGGCATTGGATGATGCCTCTAAGCACCCATGCAGTCAAAATGCTGAGATACAGACTGGATAACTGCTTAACAACTTGGGTGGAAAAGTAACTGGACTGTCCAGCTTCAAGCCTGCTGAGCAGCAGTATGACATCCACTGGGTAGCTACTTGCTACTGAGAGCTCTCAGAGGCTGATACCCTGGCCAATACTGTTTGTTGCCTTTACTAAATGATCTGAATGATGGGATAGAGGTCACTCTCAGCAGGTCTGCAGATTATCTGACATATGGGTTGACATCAGTTGAGAGTAAGCATCCTTGCTGTAAAAACAAAAACCAATAAACCAGAACAATCAAACAAAAAAACCCCAATCTAATTGTATCCTGGCCTGCATGAGCAAGAGTACATGACCAAGAGAAGGGAAGCAGTTAATTCTCTCTCTGTAGCTCTTGTGAGACCACTGTACCAAATTTTGGGCTCCCCAGTACAAGTAAGACATTGAAAAGCTGAAGACAGTCCAGCAGATGGTTGGGGCTGGAACATATGATATAAGAGAAGAACTAAATTTGTTGCTGGAAGGAAAAGAAAGCTCAGGAGAACCATGATGTTCTCTAGAACTGTCTAATTGGAAGCTGTAAGGAAGATGGAGACAAGTCTCTTCTCAGAAGTGCCCGGTGATGGGCTACAGCCAAAAGGTGTGACACAGAAAATTCTGAATTGTTCCCATGAAAAAGAGAGAACTGAACACAGGAGCAGGTGTGCAGAGAGTCTGGAATGCTCATCACTTACAGCTGCTGACTTGAGCAGGAGGTTATGTAAATGACTTGTGGGAGACCCATTCAACCTGCATGACTCATTCATATAAATATCCTTATTAACTAGGTCAGGAAGGTGACTGGATAGTGTTATAACTGTTTAGTTTTAGGGTTGTTATGAGAATGTCTCAAAGTGATTGACACCAGTAATTTTAACCTCTATTTCAGTACTACATAAAGCTGAACTGAAAAAAGAATGTGCAGGAAGAGTCCTGGATAACACCCTGATGCAGATGGTGAATGAGCCCACTAGGAGAGGAGCTGCTGGATCTGGTTCTTGCCAACAAGGAGGGACGGGTTGAAGCACTGACAGTTGAAGGTAGACTTGGCTGCAGAGACCATGAGCTGGTGGAGTTCAGGATTTTATGTGGCAGGAGAAGAACCTCAAGTAGGACTGCAACCTTGGACTTTGGCAGAGCTGACTTTGGCCTCTTTCCTTTTGGGCACCTTTTCCTTCCAATACCCAGCCCCTGGGGGACCCCAGGGGCTGGGTATTGGAAGGAAGAGGTGCCCAAGAACATTGGTCCATATTCAAGGATCGCTTCTTACAAGCTCAAGATCAGAGCATCCCAACAAGGAAAAAATCCAGAAGAGGAGCCAGGAGACCTGTGTGGATAAACAGGGGACTGCTGGGCAAACTCAAGTGCAAGAAGACAATCTCCAGGTGATGGAAAGAGGGAATGGCTGTGTGGGAGGAATACAAGAATATTGTCCAAGATTGTAGGATGGCAACTAGGAAAGCTGAGGCCTCCTTGGAGTTAAACCTTGCAAGGGAGGTTAAGGATAACAGGACGGGTTTCTTTAAACACAGAGCTGACAAAACTGATCTTAGAGGCAGTGTGGGACCACTGAGGAATGAGGAAGGTGCCCTGGTGACTGAGGACAGTGAGAAGGCAGAGTCACTGAATGCCTTCTGTGCTCTGTCTACACTGTTGGGGACTGTGTGCAGGAGCCACAGATGTCAGAACTCCCAGAGGAAGGCAGGATGAATGAGGAGTCTGCCTCAGTTGATGAGGATGGGTCAGGGATCAGTTGGGCCGTCTGGACATCCATAAATCCATGGGTCCTGATGGGATGCACCCCAGGGTGCTGAGGGAGCTGGCAGGAGTCACTGCTGGGCCACTGTCCATCATCTTTCAGGAATCCTGGGGAACAGGAGAGGTGCCTGAGGACTGGAGGAAGGCAAATGTCACTGCAGTCTGCAGAAAGGGCGAGAAGGAGGATGATCTTTCAAGGTCCCTTCCAACTCCTAATATTTTGTGAGAACATGTTTTATAATTAATTAGAATTTTACTACTAAAATAGTTATACAAATTTGAAACCATTAATTATGGCAGTTTCTTCAGATTTTTCCATGTGTCATTTCCTGCATTTGCAAACACCATCAACATCATTCCATGAAAAACAAATCCAGCTTATCAATCAAGAGTGTAACTTTGAAAGACAGCATTAACATCTCCAAGGAAAGTATACAGAAGGTGTAATTAGTAAACAAAACAAATAATGCAATATATATATTGACAAAGAATATCTAATATAGGAAAAGACTTTGCAGTTTACATATTTTAAACCTCCAGCCAGATTTGTGCATTTCTAAATTATTTCACATAGTTTTTAAAGTTCCACCTAAGGGGACTGGAGCTGTGCTGTGGTTTTTCCCAGCTAGCAGCTAAGCACCACACAGCTGCTCACTCCTTGTTCCTCCCACCCCATGGAACTAGTTCAAAATTTTGCCTTTTGTGAATAAAAAGAAAATAAAGTGTTTTTGAAGACAAGTACATGGCTCATACAGGAAAAAAAAAAAGTTTTAAATAAGTGCCTTATATAGAACAGTAAATAAAGTCTCTATAATTTTAGGCCCCTATGCTAGAAAAAGGATATGAATACATGCACTGAATTTATGGGTTCTTTCACTTAGATGAGATCATAACTATAAGACAGAGGAAACACTCTGAGAGGTGACTGAGGTCCTGCTTTCTCAATATAACATGGAGGAATGGAAATGATTATATAAAACTCAAAACATTTCTATACAAGAATCATGTGTTTATGGCTTCTTTCTAGTCTGCAAAGACACAAAACAAATAAGTTATTTTTCGCTCTAATTTTTCAACTTTCTAAAAACTGTCAAGCTACCAATCTCTGAAATAAAGATTAAAACAACTTTATATATGCTTGAACATTTTTAACTGTCGTTCTTTATAAAGTGACATACAAGGCATTCCAAACTACAAAGGTGGCAACAAAGCAAAATGTTTAAAGAATATATTTTCTCAAAATTTGGTCTACAAGACCTCTATATTTTTAAAACAACTCCTAGACAAATCAAATTATTCTAATAAATACATAACTATTTAAATTACCTTGATTTAAATAACTTCTCCCTGCTATCTTCTAAAATGTTGAAAGAATAAAGTGAGGAAAAGCAGAAACATAATATTTTTAACTCATCAGAAAGATGTTATCTAGTATGAAGATATTAAGAGTTACAGTGCTGAATCTATCAACTCCAGCAAACCAAAGATTCTCTCTGAAAGTGTGTCCTATTTATGCTGCAGAATCTTTGAACAGGACAAAAGTATTCTTTGAGATAACTCTAATTGCTCCAATTAAAATCTCTAAATCCTTTTCTGAGCCTGGAGCAGAAAAGGGTAAGAATTTTAACACACACACTGTAAAAGAACTTTGCAAAACTTGTCACAGTTAATTAAAATCTGGTCTAGATATGGCAAACAACCTTTCTCTTGACTGAGCAGGGTACATCTACACAGCACACCCATCCTTCCTCACTGAGGTCCTTGCTGCTGCTCTTAAGTTTGATGATCTCAAGCTAAATTGAGTGTCTAATGTCAGAGCCTGCTGCCTGCTCGGGCAGGCCTCTGGAGCAAGGGGAGATGGAAGAGGGCTTACAGGAACCCAGCCTTACCTCCTCAAATAAAGTCAGCATTGTCTCATTCAAAACAGCTCCAAACAGGGGTCAGCTCTTGTGCTGAGGCCATACTAGATAACTGTAATACACTTCACAAACAGGACTTTGTGGAGTGGCCATTTCAGCAAACACTGAAGATGAAAGGGAATAATAGCTTTTTCTGCCACAGCTTCTGTCTTTAAGTTCATTGTAAATGAGTGTCCTCATGAACAACCCATTCCAGTGATTGCTTTACACACTAAACCACCAGCTCCTAATATTCTGTGATTCTTTATTTGTTAAGCACTAGATCCCTAGTTCCTTAATTCAGTTTTACACTCAGTTGTATTAAATATCCATCTTGTTTGGACAGGACAGTTATTAAAATAACATACAATTGATTAAAAAACACAACTTTTTGACATAAAGAGCACAGTTACTGTTGGTTCTTTCCCTGTTCCACCTGACTGTAACATGCAAAGCTTGAACCTAGAACTGACTCCTGAAGAAGCCTTCCAGATAAAAAGCCTGTCTCTAAATAAAAGGCTGGAGTCAGCCACCTGTCCCGGACAGGGACAGGGAATAACTGTCTACTTTTTGTCTATGGAATCAAACAGCTGTTTCCTTATGATGAATTATGTTGCCATTCTATTACACTGATACCTCAAACACCTCACCCCACCTTCAACACCTGCTTAGCCTCAAAGAGTGAGACAACCCCTCCCTTCTCCTAGGAGAATGCTACAGCTACATAGTCACAGTTCAACTTAAAGGGAGACTTGGTTTGGAGCTCCCCTGAAGGCACTGACAGCAGCCACACACAAGTACCAAACATGAGAAGGACATGGACCAGTTGGAGAGGGTCCAGAGGAGGCCACAAAGATGATCAAGGGGCTGGAGCACCTTTCCTACAAGGACAGGCTGAGAGAGTTGGGGCTGTTGAGCCTGGAGAAGAGGAGGCTCCGGGGAGACCTTCTAGCGCTCTGCCAGGACCTCAAGGGGGCCTACAAGAAAGATGGGGAGAGGCTGTTCAGTAGGGCCTGTTGTGACAGGACAAGGGGTGATGGTTTCAAAATAGAGGGAGGGAGATTTAGATTGGAGATTAGGAAAAAGTTCTTTGCTGTGAGAGTGGTGGAGCACTGGAACAGGTTGCCCAGGGAGGTGGTGGATGCCCCTGGATCCCTGGAGACGTTCAAGGCCAGGTTGGATGAGGCCCTGAGCAACGTGATCTAGTTGGGGGTGTCCCTGCTTCTTGCAGGGGGGTTGGACTAGATGACCTCTGGGGGTCCCTTCCAACTGTAGCCAGTCTATGATTCTGATTGTAAGTCACAAGTCACTTGCATATCTTCGTTATAAACGTGTGGTACACCTGCTACAAGGGGATAACTACACTGTGCAGCACTTCTGCTGCATCTTTTCAGGAGAAGCCAGTGGGTAGAGCCACGTGTAATACCAGGTCTCTGAATATATGTTATACAAGGCAGGAAGGGATTGACAGCTCCATAGGCTGATTGAGAAGATACCAATAAGCACCACAGCCATGAAAAGAAGAGAATACATTTGGGAACTACTCCTCAAACACCCTCCTTAATGCATCCAATTTCAGACATCAAAGGCAGGAGCAGGCATCAGAGCAGGTCTGAGATGTCAGTACATCCTGGAGACTCCCATGAGTACATGCCATAGCCAGCTGTGAAAAGTGTATTTGGCTTGCAGAGTGTATGTCCAGTGGCAAACCAGAGGCAAACTGCTGTTGTAAAGCCTGTGCTAATACTCCTAATGAAGTAGTAAGGAAATGGGACAACACTGCCAAAGTTGTTTAACAAATATTCTGAATACAGAATGAGCAGCTTCTTTTTTGATCTCCTTGCATAGAAACAGTACAGGTAGCTTTGGTTTTACCCTTTCTTCCAGGCAGATGAGAAATTTGGCCTAAATTTTTTCTCCCAAACTCTGAATAAGTTACTGTGACACTGTAGGTGTATGACTTCAGTTCTCTCCTCAGATATATATTCCTAAATATAGAGAGCAATGAAGAAGTAAAAAGAGTATGTTTTAACCAAGTTGGTGTAGTAATGTTGGACTGTCCTTACAAATCATAGTTTGCCCAAAGTACTCCAAGTGTTTAGAACACCAGTTGTAGATACAATCACATCATAATCCACCATAACCTGCACTGAGAATTGGTGTATCTATTACTCTATATAGCTGGGAAAAAAATAGGTTTCTAGTCAGTGCATCTAGCATTCTGGAGCAGGAAGGTTGTCATAAAGAGAATGGCAAGCTTGGTTATCTTTAGAGCTATGTGCTGTCACTGCTATCACTGATAATTCTGCAACAGGTGAGTCTGGAACAATGAGGTTGCAGTTAAAGTAACTTGGGAGCTATTCTGGAAGCTGCAGTCCAGCTGCTGGATTTCGTCAAGTATTTCTTGTTGGTATGATAATAATTTTGATTCTGAAAGTTAAGTCTAGAATACCAACAATAATATGAATGATTTGCACTAAGACTTAAAAGGGGTTTTCAAAATAGCAGCCCTCTTTATAAACTGTGAAGATTAGGCTTGTTTGCTAGGGGAAAGGAATATGATGCAGTCACACTGTCAGCTGCTGAAGGCAGGGCACCCAGACCCATGTCTGTGTTCAGATGTTCAATGAGACATTTAATCTGTTATTATTTTGTGTTAATGAGAGACTGTTCAAAGGATCAGTGAGTTGCCAAATACATCCTATGCTGGATGCAGGATCTCTCCTATGGACATGTATGGAAAGATTGCTTGAGTTCTCTGGAATTTGGGACATCTGGGAAGAGCCCAAGAGAGTCAAATTGCTTATGGAGATACCTGTCACTATCTGCAAAAGGAATCCATTTTTTAACCTTGATAGGGAAGACTGAGACAGCCCTCTGGGAAATAATAGAAGATATGCATTATCTTCTATATGAGGAACAGTTAGGAAGCATGTGGCTTTTCAGCATGGATAAAAAGAGAACTTGGAAAGGATGTGACAAATCTAAAGTTGTGAGTGGCACAGAATCTCAGTAGCAACCACCAGTGCACTGTGTCTGCTGGTGCAGGAACATGAAGCAGTCATTGAAGCTACTGGGAGGCAGGTCTCTTCTAGACCATTCAGTCCAACTTTCCTGCCTGAGCAGGATCACCTAGAGCAGATCACACAGGAATGAGTCCAGGTGGCTGCTTCAGGGGTATCATGTTTAGCATTTTCTTACCCTTCCTTGGGTGTCTGCATATGGCCAGTATGTGAAACAGAATGCTGGACTGAAGGGTTCACTGGCCTGACAAAGTACAGCTATTCCTTGGTCCTGATCTTCACAGAACCATCTGGGCTCTCTAAGAATTTCCTTTCCATAGGAAATTAATGCAACCTTTGCTACAATCACAGTAATAGTGACAGCTGAAGAGATCAGTGAATTCACATTCATTTTTCAAGGTCAGACTGCTGGCCACAGCACCTGCACTGTCTCTCTAAGAAACCATCTGATGACCTTGAGTCTCAACATTACACTTTGAATTACATGTAGACTTCAAAGTTGAAAAATTGAGCGACACTTTCTGCTTCAAGATGCAGAGCTGTGGTGGTTTGACCCTGGATGGAGACCAGACTCCCACCAAAGCTGCTCTATCACTCCCCTCTTAGCTGGACAGGGGAGAAAATACATGTTGAGAGGCTTTGGAGTGAGATAAGGACAAGGAGAGATCATTCTGCAATTAGTGTCATGGGCAAAACAGACTCAACACAGAAGAAAAGCAAGAAAATTATCTAATTATTACATTACACTACACAGACAGAGAAACCAGAGTCAGATAGTGAGAAGTACAAACAGCTCTTAGAACACCACCCCCAGTACATTGTCTTCCTCAGGGAAGCTCCAAAATTCCACAGTTCATATCTGGGGTAGCAAAGGGCTACAAATTACAGTACACCCAGCTTACTCTTCTCAGTAACTTAGAGCTCAGTGAGCAGCAAGGAGTAATTAATTTTTAAATGTTACATAAAACAGCATTTGCACTTTTAGTAAGTCATCTCTGCCTTCTCCAGGAAATCCTTTACCATAAAGACTAGGACTTAAGTGATTGATGATTTCCAGGCTAAGTGTGAATGAAATAATGATTCTTATCTCTCGACATCTGCTCATCAGTACCAGAAACAAAACTAACTACACTCCTAAACATTACACAGCTCCTGACAGGTTTTTTTCATTTATGTTGCTGGACTTAAAGCAGAACCAAATGGAAGCCATTTGGAGTTCTTCCTGAAATGGATAGAAGAATTGGAACAGAATTATCATTGGTTACTAAATAAAGGAAAAACTGTAGAGTAGAAACTCTGGAATAATATTATCTTCACTCCAGACACTCAGGAGATTACTGCTCTAAAAAAAATAAAGCTGGCCTAAATCTGGCTCAGAAATGCAATGGGGTACAGCTTTCCTATATAAATGCTTGCAAGAATACAAGTAGGATGGGTTAAGCCACGGGAACCATATGAATAAGAGGTATTGAGAAGTATTTATTTGCTGCAAACACTGATCTTAAAAACCTCTGTGCTAGACCTGGCTTCCCTGGCATCCTAAAGAGCAGACTTAAATCTTGTGTAGTTGTCAGGCTTTCAAAGAGAAGCTGAACCACAAAGTAGATGTGCAATGCCCAAAACATGTCAATAGATCCACATGCATGCATGTATTAATTCATGCATTTAATCTACAGAAGTATGTAAAATAATCTTTACAGAAAAATCTTATAATTAGTGTATACACACATATACAAAGTTGTGTAAGCACACCACACCTGCTCAATTACTAGCCTTGCAGAAGTTAGTATTGGAATACTTTAGGTAGTTGGTTGACAAAAATCAAAATGCATTTAACAGTATCAGGAAACTTAATGACACTGGCTACAAAACAACTAATCTATTTTTTTAAAGTACTTATATGTAGCCTATATTTTACTACAATTAATTTAGGATGATTAATAGTGAAGAATGCTTGCCATTGTGTACATCTAAGGTGCAATACAGATATAAAAATGGCATCTTCTCTGTTTTCAGAGGGATGGGGGCAAGGGGTTACTATGTGCACAGCAGTGTCCCTTTAAGTAATCTTTTTTTTGGCTGTGCATCCAGGGCAGCTAATAGTTTTATCAAATACCCTTCATAGCAAGACTACTGTTTCCATGGAAACCACAGAGCAATCATCCATTACTCCTGCAAAGATTTCTCTCAGCTCTCTCCTAAATACAGGTAGCTACTTTCTCTAGAACTGAAACAGAATGGAAGAATGAGTTGTACAGTCTGTGTGACCATTTATCTCCAGAGCTTCCTATGGAGACTCTGGGGAAAGTGGGACCTAAAGCACAAATCACATGCAAGGAAGCCACTAAGAAGTTTTAAACAGGAAAACTTCTGTCAAGCTTGCACAGAATACAGCTCGTAAAGAGGATGTAAGGCTCTTTTCTTAGAGCTATGGAGACAGAAATGAGCTTAAAATCAGATGGACCCAACTGTCTTGGTGACTTACCTCTCTCAGCATGTTGTTTTCCTTCTCCTTCTGCTCAAGAAGGCTCTCCAGGTGGTGCACGTGCATCTCCGCCTCAGCCAAACGTCTCGTTCGCTCGTGATCTTCCTCGGTGGCTTTGGAGGACAGACCTTTACTCTGCAGCATCTCCAGCAGCTTTTTGATGGACTCATCCCGTGCGTTCAGGGTCTGTTTCTGGGTCTCGATGCGCAGCTCCATCTCCTCCAGGGTTTTACGCAGCAGGAAGAGTTCCTTGGCCTGGCGCTCGTGCTCCGCGTGGAGCCGCTGGAAGTTCTCCTCTGTCAGCTCTGCCACAAAGGGCTCACTGGTTCTGGTGCTGCTGTCCTGCTGGAACAGCTGGTTCAGATCCCGCTGAATCCGAAGCTCATCTTGCAGGGCCTGGATAGTCATCTGCATGTGCTAAAAGAAGGGGTGGATAAAATCAGAGTATTTCCTCCACTGGTGAAATAAAGAAAAGAGCATGAGCCACGTCAGGCCCCCAGAAATACCAACCAGGAGGAAACCACAACAGGTTTCCTCACAGGCCATCATGCTTTGAAAGAAGAATTGAGGTTGAACTGGGTTATACTACAGAAATTTCAAGTCCTTCCTATGCCTAGTAGAGGTTATTTAAAAGTAGAAACCTATTACTTGGGTGACTCTTGCACTTCCACATCTTGAGTGAATCATTATTTCAAATATGAAAATGTCAGCAGGCATTTGTCAGTAAGCTGAGAGTTTAAATTAGTTTTTTTTCCAAATGATTGCCTATCCTACAGAAGAATTCTGCACAAGAAGTCCTAGACTAGAATTACTGTCTTGACAAGCCAGAGGAACATGTGACAATTAGAATTTACATACCATCTAATAAAATGTAATCCCCCATGAAAGCTTCCAAGGTCTTCAGTACTAACACTAAACAACACAGATTTCCCAGCTCACTTAAAGAAGAAACTTCAGCAAGTCAAGAAGAACTAACAACCACAGAAAACAAGATAATAAGCTGACTGAGAAGGGTCACATTGTGCAATTTAATACAGGAGAATTTGAGTACAAAGAACTCAGTAGTAGTTTGTGATTGTGCAAGGCAATCAGTCAATCCTGTCACAGTGACTGTCGATACAGTGAGTTAATAATGGGACAATACAGAAGAAGCACAATTTGCTTAGAAAAAAAGTCCTCACTTCATAAGTTAGATAAATATTTTTCTTCTCTGCAAGACAGAAGTATTGAGGCAGTAATGGAGATGTGCTAATACACTGAACAAAGAGCTGATTGCCAGGGATGAGACACAGCCTCTTAAGAGGGGCAGACTTGCCTACAGTTTAATCCAAACATGAAAAAGTCAGATGTTCCCAGGGGTCTACCCTTACACTACAAAAATCAGTGTCTGCAACACTACCAGCTTCCAGTATTCACTGCCACTGAAGTACTAGGTTAGTTACCATGACCTTTAAGCTGTTCTAGACACGTTAACAGCTAGTTTGGTTGTCCTGAATGGTGCATGAAGGCAGCCCAATCCCATTTTATTTATAAATATCAGTACTTTGGATCAAATCCTTCCCCTCCCTTCATATTCTGGCCTAAGAAGAGCTTTTTGATACTAAAGGTGCTCACTGAAGTCCACACTGCCACTAAGAGGAACAGTGCACCTCTCTGTCCTTCCCTAGGAGGCTGGCACGGAAAAAGGGATCAGAACTTCACCTGGCTGAACTTCAGCCCCTCCAGAAGCAAAACAAGGTCTTTCCAGACAGATTTCTGAGGCAGTTGGTGGTGTCACTACACCAGTGCTGATCTTTGTGCAAGGCAGGGGTGGGAACATGCAGCCAAGGAGCTGGTACAGGAGAAACTGGAACCATCCTTAATGGTCATCAGCATAAAGTGAAATCAGTCTAAACGTGCAGTTTCATGACAGATTTAAGCTGTAACTGTCTTTTCTATTTCAGTCACACAATACTCACAGTAATTGTAATGCTGATAATCTAAAACTACTCTTTAGGTTAACAAATCTGTGTGATAACACAGTACAGGCATATCAGGTGGTGAGATAATTCTGTTCTAAAAGGTTTGTTGTGTTTATATATTGGTGGATGCTCAGTACAATTTTCAAGTCAGAGCAGCATTAAGAGAAGAAGTATCTCAAAGGAATCAGTATGAAAATCATTCAGATTTTGAAAATTCTTTTTTTAAATAACTTTTTTTAATTAAAAATTTCAGGTTTTATATATTGTCATTTCTCTAAACCACAGTCAGAGTGAGAATGTCAGAAAAACTCCAAAATTGAGGCACTACCACAAATATAGAATCACATACTGGTTTGGGTTGGAAGGGACCTCAAAGTCCATCTAGTCCCAACCCCCTGCCATGGGCAGGGACACCCTCCACTATCCCAGGTTGCCCAAAGCCCCATCCAACCTGGCCTTGGACACTGCCAGGGAGGGGACAGCCACAGCTTCTCTGGGCAAGTTGTGCCAGGGCCTCACCACCGTCAGAGAGAGGAACTTCTTCCTAATATCTAATCTAAATCTCCCCTCCTTCAGTTTAAGGCCATTCCCCCTTGTCCTATCACTACCTGCCTTTGTAAACAGCCCCTCTCCACCTTTTCCCTTTCTAGCTTTCCAACAGGCCCCTTTAGGTAATGGAAGGCTGCAATAAGGTGTCCCTGGAGCCTCCTCTTCTCCAGGCTGAACAGCCCCAACTCTCTCAGCCTGTCCTCATAGGAAAGGTGCTCCAGCCCCTTGATCATCTTTGTGGCCTCCTCTGGACTTGCTCCAAGCAGCTCAACATCCTTTTTATACTGGGGACCCCAGAGCTGGACACTGAGAGAAGATGCCAGCATGCATGCAGACAAAACTACCTCTGTTCAACTCACATATGTTGCCCAGGCTCTAAGTGAAAGCCTACTGCACTCACAGAAAGGTTAGCCCCATACAACACCAGTAAAGTCAGCAGGACTACAATGGCACCAGTGAGAGCACATCCTTAAATTTCATTAACCTTAAACAATAGCCTCCCTAGATATAACTGCACAATTCCACACATGAGTTAATTCCATTTGCATTTGAGAAGCCCTACTTGTCCACAGTTCAGCTGTGTGTTGTTCCTCCAGCTAACAAACAAATTCCCATATGCTTCCACCTGCTTCTCCACATACTGCCACTTCAGCAATTCCTTTCTCCCAGGCCAGAAAAAGAGATGCTTCTTCTGAACCACATCATCTATTCAATAAAATTACTTCCTCTGCTTAGTGTTGTCTCAGAATTGAACTTGGATTATTTATAAACATCAATGGTCTAAATCACCAAACTCCCTCATTTGATCTGCTGTGAAATCTCATTTCAGGTTACACAGGCAAAAACTGTGTTTCAGACACAGAGAAATCACCTCCCCCAGTGCTGTAAAAGCCCCCATGTAGCTTTTAGGTCAAAGAACCAGAATCTGTTCCATGATTCAGAAACACAACGTGAAAAATAAAAATACCATGACAAACTTTTTATTAAACAGACTGTTAAGTAAGGACAAAAGAGTTTGGAACACCCAAGAAAAATGGTCAGCAACTGCCATGAAATCAGTTTCCCGGGAAAAACGAAGAGGTAGGGTGAGAGCAAGGTTGGCAGTGAGCACATGAATTACCACCACTGTTCTGTGCTCAGCTGAGAACACAACTCATCACATGCAAGGTAACCAGACAAATGCTGTGATCCTGCTCCTTTCTAATATGCAGGATGTATGCAAAATGGGTTCTTTTATCTGCTTTCCAAAAACTTACAATTTTCAAAATAAAGCAACAATATCCTTTATTAGCTGGCACCATAAACTACTTTTTCAGCTAACATAACTTGTCTTATTTATAATCTCAAATAAAAGATCTTTTTCCCTCTGAAGGACCAGACAAGTCTCACCAGCTTCTCATCCATTTCTTAGACTTCACTTTTGTATCAATGACTACCCAAGAAAGGGGAATTATTTTCCCAGTTCATGCAATGCTAGCCACTGGTGCTTAATCTTATTTTTAGGACCTAACTAAAAACCTCAATCAAACTTGAAGAACACTGCTGAAATTGTCATATCCAGAAATAAACAAGTAAAAATCCTTTTAATTCCAGTGAGATTGGTTACATCATACTCTGCTGATTAAGTAACAATGAACCTTGTAAAAAGTAATTTAATAAAGGTAATATAACTGAAGTCATAGCAATCATGTTGAACCTGTACTTTGCTTGAAGCCTATTGTTCTTATTTCAGGCCTTGAGGACACCCTGCTTTTCAAAGATCTGAAAACTGGTCTTTAAGCCTCTCTGCAAATTATAACTATACCTGCAAATCACAAAGCTATTTTTGTGAGTACTGTTCTCTAGTAAATTTCTTGCTGGTTATACTTTTCTCTGGAAAGATCTAACACCCTTCAGGCACATCTAACAGGGCAAGGTGCAAACATAACTGCTTACCAGGTGCTCCTCTGCCTGCATCACTTCCACGGGGCAACCTAAACTTTAACTGGGCTCTGTGCAGGGTCAGGGTCTGCCTTGCATCCAACAGCACAAAATTTACATCTGTCATCAGCAAAACATGATCCATTCATTGACTCCATCTAACATGATTCAAATTCCCCTCTCCCACACCTTGGTTACATGAGTTTCCACCTACAGTGTGACTACAGCCAGTGACACCGAGCTCCAGCCCTGCTCCTGCAATCTCACGCACCTCTTGCCGTGCTGGTGACTTTGGGAAGCGTGCTGCAGGCAGGTCTTGCAGCTCTTCTACTTGCAAGAAATGTTTAAAGATGCAGTGGGCTTGACAGAAAATACTAAAGGGAGCACAGCTTCTTCTAACTGATAGAACACACAGGAACAGAAAGACTTGCATAGCAATATTCCCAATTATTAAATGTTTACCATCTTACTCAAAAGGAAGCGGGGAAGTGCTTTTTACCATACTTTGGACAGAAAAAGGAATTTAATTGATACTCTACAGCCAAGATCTACATTCTAATTCTACATTTTAGATCAAAAGGAGACAGCCATTGCTACCAGAGTGATTTTGAAAGAAAGGATGTAATTGTGACATGCTCTTTACAGAGAGGATGTCCAGTTATCTCCACAAGACACAGCTTGGCCTACCAAGCTACGATGTTTAAGATCCCATTATACATTTTCCCATTTGGTTTTGGTTGCCTGATTTAGAGTATTCCCACTGCAGACACTGTGGTCATCTCTACAGTGTTCAGATATGTAACTCACCCTATACTTCATTCAAGAAGGCTAAATGCCTACATTAAAACCGTGGGCTCACACCTAGGCACTCAACACTTCTGTAGTTAAGTTCTCCTCAATCTCCTGGGTTTAAATTCTAAGTAGGTTACACGGGGAAATTACTTGAATTTCTGGAATACACAAAAAAACAACAAACCCTAAACAAATACCTCAGTATGTTTAAAGACAGCCTGTCAACAGTCAGCAAAAAGGAAAAACCTACCCTTTCCCAGCAACAAGGGAAAACATAACATGAAATTGTATGACATGGAAACGTGTCACAATGAGGTGGGAAGAATTGTTACATTCTGCAAAACTCAACAACCTGAAATTTCTTCCTTTATACTTGGAGAATAGTTCATATTCATGAGCAAGAGCACATGTGGTGATGGAAAGGACAGAAAGAGGTCCAGCTAGAATACTTAGTGGTGTGTAATAAAGAAGATTCAGGCTGGGAGAGAAAGGTTCAAGACAATGTTCATCATTGTCATCATATGATGACAATGATATGAGGCATCAAATGAGGCTCTAGTCAGTAGGCAATGCACTGCTAAGTGGATCTCTAACAATATATTCTTACAGAGGGACTAAGAGAGAGACCCTGCTCTGTGCAAATACCTGAGTACAGGGCGGGTGGCCTAGACGACCTTTAAAGGTCCCTTTCAACCCAACATATTCTATGACTCCAGAACTGAAACCTACAACTCTCACATCCTGATATCATAAAGGGAAAATGAATGTCAGCTCAAGGTCTTTGAATTAGTCAAGAGACCCCTTAGCATCTCCCACACTCCAGTGAACACCCCTGACCAATTTCTGGGGGTGACCTCGCTCTTCTTGAATTTTCAGTCAGAATTTCTACTCTGCAGGGAAGAGGGTTTTTTCTAGCAGAGGTTTTAAAAAGTCAGCAGGTTCAATACAAATTTCTTATTAAAAATATTGAGAAGGTTAGCTACTGAAAAATTCCCAATTTCTCCTCTTAACCCCCAACACCAGCACATCCTGCACTGAACGACAGCTCTGTGATGCCCACGATGCCGTCGATTTTCTGTAAACCTGCTCGGTGATCGAGCTGTTCTTAGTGTAAAAAACAGTAAGTGCTTGGAGAGACATAGGGTAGGTTTGGATTTTTGTATTATATATCACATATTTCTGTATTAATTTTTCAGGATCCAACTAGGGATGAGGAAAAATAAAAGAGACAAATGCTACTTGTTAATTGGGAAAAAAATACACGTTTCTGAAGATGTCAGTTCACACTTAATCTCTTATTTGGCCAATTATTTTTATAGCTGGGAAAAAAGCAACATTCTTCCAGCTACAAAAGCCAGAACTGACATAGATGTAGTTGTAACATCTACAAACACTGTTTTACTTTTGTCTTTAGATCAAAAACAAAATCATTTAGATCATGGCTACAACACCACCACTCTGGGAGGAAAAAAATACAATAATTATCATATATTTTGTTTCAGAAAGATAAAACAGTGAGGCCTACCTTCAAACATACATCACCAGAAAAGGACAGAACTTGAACTTTTACTTCATGAAAATTCAGAATTCAAACATTTTACAAGGAAAGCATTTCAAACATTTGGAAGCAGGTGAACCACATTCAGCTTAAAAGATATCAATAAATAAACAAAAGGACAGGATCTGGTCACTATGGGAACTCATTCTCTCCCATTCCCAAAGAGTTAATGTTTTGTTGGCATTTCTGGGAAGGAGATTGTGCTGCATGCACTGCAGAAGCAAAGGCCTGGCTGGCTGAGGGAGTCCCTGCTGACATTCATCTGCAGCCCACGCAAAGAAACTCAAAACAGGGCTAATGTCAGGTGTCCAGCAGGGCTGGGATGAAACACAACTTGCTGAGTCCAGAAACCCTACATGTCCCCTGTAAGATGGATCAGGGGTTCAAAGCCCTTATTTAACAGGAAATCAATGGGTAATTTTCATACTGTTTAGCTTAGATAAAACATACAGCTATGATTTTAATTAGGATTTAATTTCTGAGAGTCAAAGGAAGAGACTTGTTTTTTAACAACAACCATACATTGCTTTATCTCTGAGACAGCAGAAGGGCAAGATGGTAAAAAAGTCATATAGACAAAGAGCTTAAGTTGCCAGTGATACATCTGTCAGCTGAACCAGACTCACACAAAATGACTCATTTGTTTTAAGGGAGCAGTGGTGTAGCAGACTAATTCCTTTGTCCCTGTCTGTACAAAAAAAAACCTCACCAAAACCACCCAAGCAAATAAGCAGGAATTAATCTCTTCAAGTAGGTGGATCAGAAACAGGCTGATAACCCCGTGGCCACAGAACCAAAACTGCAATGCAACCACCTCACCCTAAGAGCACAGCTACATCCACAAACCAGGCTGCAGAACTAATCCAGCACACCAGCTACCCAGGGCTAAATGACCAACTGATTCAAAATCTTACCTATGGTAAACATGAAGTGGCTTCACCTACAAAGAAAAAACATAAAGCCTTTCTATTCTCAAGGAATGAAGAGTGCATATAAGCAGCTTTTGGAGAATACCTGATGCACAGTAAAAACATAACTCAGTCTGAAGAAATTTGTGCACATACCTGCTTGATTAAGAATAAAAATTCTGATTAAGCATAGGCAAGCCTAGTAATTTCCTGAATCCTCTAAGTTTATTTATCAGTTTTTGAACTATGAATATAATTCTGACAGTCCTCTGGCTTCCTAAGGGAATTTGAGCTTCATAGCACATACCAGGAACGGTCTAGTAGGCAACAGAATTCAAGGGAAAATTATTTCTGAAGTCACACCAGATAGTCCCAGCCACCATGTATTTCAATTGCCAAAGGTACATATACATAAACACTTCAGTGTATTTATTTTATTTGCTTATGCAAATCTTCACATTTCACACACTCTGACTGTCAGTACATTATGATCCAGCAGTGCAGAAACTGGATTCTTTTAAGTGCCCCTCATCTTTCCTGAGAACAGGCATCTTGGGATTAGGGCACAGGTTGAGAATTTCTCATTGGGATCAACAATTTCCATACTGATTTTAACCTTTATTTGCCAATAGGCTGTCCAAATTAAGTAAGCATTACACTACTAAATTACCATGTTTTATTTATAATAAATAAACAAAGCTTGTATTTGTATATGTGCTAAAGAAACAAGAGTCCTTCAATATATGCAGTTTCATACACTGCAATATAATAGCTCTTCACAGTCTCTGTCTCCCCTGCCTGGCAAGCACAAGCTTCTTTTGTCACAAACTGTGTTGATAACATGGATCTTTTTTTCTGTAAAAAACCCAAACTACCCAAACCCAACCCAATCCACAGACATCAGAGTGATCTATATTCAGGCCAGCCCTGATAAAACTTGATGAACCATTTTGAATGTATATACACCACACTCAACTTCATGGTATTGATTACTACTAAATGGTACAGCCATGGAACAGGTGCTAAAGTGCCAAACTCAGCTTCTGGGAACCTCTCATACAATGAAAGTAAGTAGAAAGTAGTATGGTATTTAAAGGAAGGAGAATTTTAACATTTACTTATGTATAGATGTCAAATATTTTCATATTAATAGCATCTCTTAGCATCTCTATGAAACATGACTCATTTTGTTAGCAGATTAAGAGCTTTTCTGCAAAAACATATTCTTATTAGTCACCTCTATTAGGGAGGTCAGCAAATATATCCTTCCATTAGCTGATGCAAGGAATCAATCCAGGAGAAAAGGTGTACAACCTTTGATCTTGTGTTCAGCATTTTCCAAGACAGAAGTGTACATCAACACTATGCTCTAAAAAGGTGAAATGGCTGGTGATTTATAATGAGAGAGTGGTATACAAAAAATCAATGCTCAAGAAAATTGCTGACTGCTATATCCATACTATACCCCTGGTACACCACCCTCACCCACAATTTAAACCTTCTTCTATACTAGTTGTTGTGGAGAGATAACAGAATGTATCTTAATGTACACATGCATGGGTCCTACAAGAATATTTTGACCAGTATATTTTGAATAACTGCATTTGTATGCATAAACTCTACACCTCTCCTCTAAGGGTATAAAATATGGAGTAGACCTGATCTTTAAAGCTTTTTGAATACATCAAGCTTGTGGCTGCTGAGGGCTGAAGAAACAATCACAGGGTAATCTGTGATAAATAAATTGATAATGTTTAGAGGAATTAGTTTTAATAAAACCCAGGAAGCTTTTCAATTTCTGCTTGCCTGTGGCAACCCAATACTTCTCCCTGCCAATCCCAAACACATCCTTCACCTGCAAGCAACAGTGGAAGATCTCATGAGCTACGCAGTCCTTAGAGACTACATACTGATGACCACAGAGGTAAGTGCTCACTCCAAACCTGTTCCTCAAGATACTGAGCTACTCTGCAGGTCAGACAAAAAGCCAAACCTTCAGCTGGTCAGCTGAAAAAATGAAATATTTGCTAGCCCCATCAGGCTGAACTATAAAACCTGAACAGTGGCTCAACAGTGATCTGAAAGCACTGAAATTTAATGGGGTTTTGTTTATTGGCTTCTTAAAGACATTTTCCTGAGCAAGAAAAGCTTCAGATGACCACATATGGTCATAAATGTGAGAAGACTGCATGAAGGACTCCATCTCACCAAATAACAGAGCACATGATGCTCAGGATCTCATAAACAACATATGGCTGTACTGTGACACATAGGAAGCTCCTGCCAATGGAGCCTTTGCACAACCACCAACCAAGAGAGGGAGAACACCAACAGTAATAAGTAGCTGCTGCCTCCCTGCTACACAATTCCTGTATAAAATGAAGCTTTGCCAGCTAGCTCACAGTTTACAGAGGCCATGTATGCCCAACACCTCATCCCACTGTTTCACAAGATGGGACCAGTTTTACTGTGTCACAGTAATACTTTGGGATTCTTGCTTTACAATCTCCAGCACTGCCTTCCTAACTGCTTTCTATCCCATACTTATCTGTAATTATTGCATTTTCTCACTTGTGCCATATGATCAATCCTTCAGGGAAAGCAAAACAAGTTTCCTGGAAAAGCATTTGTACAAGGTTTTCTTGGTTTAAGCCACAATAAGGAACAACTGGAGACTTCCATACTACACTGGCCCAAAGTCCAAAAGACCTAAACAGATAGCTGAAACAAGAGCAGTGCTCAGGCACATCATCAAAGGGCTATAATTTGGGCACTTCTATATACAGAAAAAAAAAATATTCCTTTGTTGTCTGGCCTTAAAGTAAGAAATATGGCCTTTTTTGTAGTTATCAATGCACTGCAGTCAGCCACAATGTAAGCAGACATTTTAATTCTATCTTGGAAGATTAGGGCTTGAAGTTCTCACAAGCAAGACTGGTGTGTAACCCTTCCATCCTTATAACTTCCCTCATTTTGTTTGAAATGCAAGGAGGAAGAAAAAAGAAAGCCGTTTTTAACAAAATTTGCAGTGGCAGCAACCATCAGTGAGACTCAAATAAGCTTTCTCAAACCTGTGGCTTTTTGACATGATCCACATTATCTTCTCGGCTCTTTGCTGTCAAATATTGGCTACACTCAGATCAAACTTTAAAATGTGTTTTTTTCTGGATATATCAAGTCTCATGCTGAGAATAGTTTTGGGAAGATGAAGTGTGCTACAGTAATTTCAAGATAAATTTTGAATATAGTGGCAGTAATTACTGTCCCTGTGAAAGAACACATAAGAAACCTCTGATCAAAATGTTCTGGCACTTAGCCTCTTGCTGGTATGACAACAGCACCCTGACAGCAAAGCAGAACACAGCACATCACACTAAACTCTACAGGAGCTTTAAATTCTAAAAGCAACACAATACTCCCTTCAGGGAGCTCAGAGAGAAGCAAGAGGAAAGCATGAAGAGGAAATGAGGAGGCCCAGCACAACCTACCTGAATAGGAGACATATCAATTTCTGATAGATTCCATGATAGTGACAGGCTCTAGTGTTGCTGTGGAAGTACAAAGTCAGGGATTTTCATTCTGAAAATCTTTACTGGATCCTAAAAGATGATGCAAGTGCCTAAACAGAACAGTTTTTCCATTCAGATGAGTAATTCTTCCCCACAGACATTTTTCTGTTAGGTACAAGGATTTTCAAAGCAAGAGGCAACTGATTCCCCCTGTCAGGAATGCTCAGTCACCCACCACTCAAGCCATCAGGAGCAGTAAGTTGGGTCCTTAATGTGCATATACTGTTTTAATACTGTCCTGTCTAACCTTGCACATCACTCAAAGAATCAAGGGAATAAATAGAAGAACATAAAGGAGACCTTAGTTCATTGTAATAAATGTTAAACCATCTAACAGAACAGTTTTGCTTTGCCCATAGATCAAAATGGACAGTTGGTATAGACTGCATTGATGAAATCACTTAGGATAAATCTCTCTGAATACTGACTCTTACTAAATCTTTTCAGTAAGTACTTACTCATGAATCATTACTACATGTCTTTCAAGCAGTATGTCACACTGTTGAGCTGCTTGCAGTGTAATAACTGAACTCCTTTGCTTCTTTCATACCAGACTGAGAATACATAACTCTTCAAAACTTGCAAAAATAGAGATAAAATGGATAGAAATGTTGTACAATGCTGTCTTTTGGTTCTGGTTCAAGTGCATAAATGCACATCACCTCATAAGCAAGTGCTCTGCATTTAAGAATTATTCAGAGAAGCATCTTAATCTGTTGATACATGGAATCTGTATGAACAACTGTCAGGACAAAATGAAAACTGAATTCAGCGTTGTGAGTTTGAGGCATCAATGTACCAATTCTACAAAGAGCTTAAGCATGGCATAAATGTCTGAACACAAGTATTAATCTCAGAGCTCCGTGTTTGGTAAGAGTCTGTTACTTCTGAACCTAAAGCTAAAAAAAAAATTCAAAGGGCTTGTAGCATTGCAAATCCAGAGAGCTCATTTTTCTAGTGTTATGTGTTTTATTTCAGGAAAAGAGAACGAGGTGACTTCTGAACCCCCAAAGTTTCCTTATCTGTTGGGCATGTTCCCAAGCTACAAAGAATTAGGGAAGGGACCCCACCCCCATCTAATCCATTACAGAGCAAGGCTGAAGGGCCAATGGTGGTATTTGTTTGAATGCCAAGTGATTTCCCTCAGAAATGATCCTATATGCTCTCCCTTTCCCCCAAATCACTTTCTTGTACTTTTTGTGGACAGTACTTATTAGTGAGGAAACTTAAGGGCCTGGAGCATCTCCCCTGGGAGGAAAGGCTGAGGGAGCTGGGGCTGTTCAGCCTGGAGAAGACTGAGAGGGGATCTCATCCATGTTTGTAAATATCTGAAGGGTGGCAGACAAAGGGAGATGGCCCCAACCTCTTCTCAGTGGCCTGTGGGGACAGAACAAGGGGAAATGGCCACAAGTTGGACCACAGGAGGTTCCACACCGATGTGAGGAAAAACTTCTTCATGGTGAGGGTGACGGAGCCCTGGGACAGGCTGCCCAGGGGGTTGTGGAGTCTCCTTCTCTGGAGATGTTCCAGACCAATCTGGACACCAACCTGTGTGACCTGCTCTAGGGAACCTGCTTTGGCAGGGGGTTGGACTCATGATCTCTAAAGGTCATTTCCAACCCCTATGATTCCGTGAAACAGACCAAAAGTAAATAAAAGTCCATCTCTGCAGTTTAGTTTTTGTTCATTTTTTTTTACTCAGCTACCCAGATGTCTTTACTAGACAGAAGACTCCTACAGCTAATCAAGACAGAAACCCTGAACACATGACTAAGCAACCATCACCCCACAATCTTGAATTCCATAACCCTTGCACTCCTCTCAGATTTTACCTAACATTAACATATGCTTTACTCACCATTAAAGCAGTCTGCTGGTAACACTGCTCTGAGATATTTTGCTATGGAGTTGGGCATCAACTAACAAGCTCAGAACCAAAGGGCCCCAAATTCTTAAAGATTCTTGTGTGCTTCTCCTCTCTGATCAGACCCCCAACTTATCTAACCAAACCTGCCAGGACAACTTGTACTATTCCAGTAGGAGAAACCTCAGATTTCCTCATAGTCCCATTATTGCAGTTGGAGTTCAAACATAATTTTCAGCATCTATTTCTGACTAGAGAGCACTGAGCAGATATGCATGTAAGCTTTCAGGGCTGTTGGTGTTCGAGGAAAACTGAATTGGTTTTTCTTTTTTTAGAAACTTCTCCTTACAAACACACTCTTCTTGGAGAACAAGGATTTGGGAATCACCTTTGATTTGCTTTATGCACTTTGCTAGTGAAAGCAGGTATCTACTTGTCACTTTGTTCTGCCACAGACTAAGTAATGTCGTTTATATCTATCATCAAACAAAAAATTTTAGAGTATCTTCCTGAATTAATAATTGCATATATATTAGCTGGTATTTATGACAGACTCCAACTGAGAGGAGGGTGAAAAAATAATCTATATAGTTTTAGGATTATCTTCTGGTCAGTCCCTAACTATCACATAACTATCAGCATTAAAGCTGGATGGGAAATCCAGTTCTCAGAAAGCACATTCCCCCCTCAGTTTCCAGAACAGCAGAGGTAACATTGTAAAGGAGGTAGTGCTGAACCTGGAAAACTTCACTTTGGCATCTAGGTTGAAATCTCCAGAATTTCACTGTCAGAAAAGCAGGAAATACACACTAACCCAACAAATGGAAAGATTAAATATTTCATACCCCAAAATCTGGGTCTCTGTTTCCAGCTGTGCACACAAAAGATTTCTACCATTTTATGTCTTTCTAATATTTATTTCAATTTATCTAATTTTCCCAAAAGAACACCTCTTAAATCTGTACTTTTCATTTCACAGATTACATACCTTAGCCATATAATTAACTCATTTGTATCCCTAAGCCACAATATAAAAGTCACTTTTAAAGGTCAGTATTCCACTGCAGGTTAGGGTTTGGTTTGTTTATTTTGACAATTTAGCTATTTGTTCAGTTTTTTATTCCAACTTTGTTTTCTGAGAAAAACCTCCTTAAAAATCCTGATATACATCACTGAACAAATGTAAAAAGATTGCTCTTAATGTCATATATTACTCTAAAAATAAACTCCATTATTTGATTACATTTACAACTAAAGGACAGAGCAGCTCTTCTTGGTTAACCTGTTGTGAACAAGTCAAGAAAAAAAACTATCAGTGGCAACTCTGTTTTAAGTGATAAGAGATGAAAAAATAGCCATTTATTAAATAGTTTCAAATGTTATATTGTGCAGAATAAAACCATGTTTTAAACAATTCTAAATAATTACTTGAACTAGTGAAGAGTGATTCATAAACTCAAACTGCAGCTACTGCCCCAAGAATGGAATGTATAATAGGGTGCTAAAAGCATACAAAAATAACCTTTCTTTAGTCAAGTTTAAAATAACATATTTTTTTAAAAGCTCTGGAGAATAGCTAAGCAAATGACACAATCACATTCCTATTAGTCAAAAACCACCATCATATCACTTTCCCACCACTGCTTTCCTCAGACCTAGATTATTAATCCTTCAGGCAGCAACTGTCATTTTGATATATGTACTGGTATAACAACCAGAATACACCACCACCCACCCTTAAACACAACCACAATGTAAGCAGTGAATCAAACTGTTAAAGCAGAAAAGGACTGAGAGCAATAAATAATGAATGAATACAGGCTTTCATGAAAGTATACCATTCTCATGGTCTGGA
>VXBZ01003833.1:52492-85356 GCA_013399135.1 Heliornis fulica
TCTATCAGCTATAAACAAAAAAAAGGCTTTTAGCACACCAGCCCTTCTTTAGGTTTTGCTGGTTTTGTATTAAATCACAAACTAGACAGAGGCAAGTAACAAGCAGAGTGAATTAATCTTGATTGTGTACTTTAAAACCAGTATTTTACATAGCCTATCATTTTTGCAATTTAATATTGGTTTACGGCATATTATATTTTTCCCCACAACTATTTCCTCACTATTATGCAGACAATTATATTGCACAGGAGATAGTTACTATAATGAGCTCCCTCCACAATATTACCCCACCTTATTTACAGCTACCAGCCTGAACCTTTTCTAGTGAAACTGAGTAGCGTTGCTTGGCACAAAGTTTCTCAACTTGTTGAAAGTTTCTGCTTCTTTCCCTTTTCCTCCCATTAAAAAAAATAAATAAACTAAAGGTCTCAAGTTCTGTTTACTCCTCTCTTGGCTATATCATCTAATAAGACATTCTATTTCTCAACAAGTCCTGCTGTGGTAAATCAGACTCTCCCTCTGGAGAATATTTTCCCCCTCAAAAAAGGGGAAGGTATTGTCATAGTGAGCATCAGAATATTTTACCGTACCCTCTGGAGTCACATAAACACGAGCACTACAACTTTACAATAATCTCCAGCATCTATTTTAGAGTAAAGAAAGTAGTTCAGGGCTGCTGTTAGAGGTGTCTTTCCAAGTTCTCCTCTGAAAATGAAAAGTTTTCCTGTAAGTAAATCTATTACTTATATGATAATGAAGTAACACTTAGGCATAATGGCACCTAGACACTAAACACACCTCAATTTTCCCGAAAGACAGTCTGATAGCCTTACTGGAACATTAATAATATATTCTGAGGATGATTTTAACCCCTCGGATCCCTCTGCACCGCTCTTTGCAGCGGCAGTATCGTGACTCCCAGGTGAGAGCGGGCCTGGCAGGATACAATAACCTTCCTGTGCCTCAGCTGCGGGGCCTGGCAGGGACTCACCAGCAGCCTCACTCCCGCCCTTCTCCGGCCCTGCTGGCTTCAGCCTTGCTGCTCGCTTCCCTCATCCAACACCCACAGCCAGGTGATGCAGATGATACCCACACTGTGCCTCTACTGCATTCATTCAGCCAGGCAAGAGCTTTAGCTACACTCTGGGACTACCAAAATGAAAGGAAGATGCGAGTCACCGGTTCAAAAATACTGTTATGGACTTTTATGGATTCTCTTATTTCTCTCCTTCCTCACAGCAAAATTTGTATTAGGGACCACAGTTCAAAAGGTAAACAGTTGTCTTAGCCAAGTGCATTTAAGGTTATCAATTAAATCATGTACAGTAAATCACTAAACAGCTCTGCTGCTACAGTGTGAAATGAAAAGCAAGTATTCCTGGGAAGTGATTTTGTGAGGAAAAAAAAACACCAAACAATTATCCAATATTAGTCTAACAGAAAAATTCCCTTTATTTCTTATGAAAAAGGTAACACAAGAACCTTGACCTGCTCACCACCAACAGATGGCTGATTTAATTATGTCAAATAGATAACAGCCAAGTAATGACTCTGAAGGTGAACCAATGACTCCGCTGATCCACTGTATCCATTTATTTACTTCCATAACAGAGTTCAGAAGGCAACACTGAAATTTATGAAGAAAGCATCTCCATTCCCAAGACACAAATAATACTAAAAATAACTTAAAAATAATTTTCTGTAAATTGGTGTAGAAAAACAGACATCGGCAAAGAAAGATTCAGTAAGGAAATAATTTTAAAAAAAATTTAAAAATTCGAACATGCCATTTACAACAAATCTGAAAGTTCAGTAGTAGTTCTCATGCATTAAAAAAGTTAATTCAATATTCTCAGTTCCTCTTTACCTACTGAATCTTAAAAAACCAATGCCACACACACCTATGTTTCAGCCTCATCGTGTGGTTTAGAAGCACTTGGAATACAAGCACACTGCCCATGTATAAAAAGTACTCCTCAGCAGCAAGTGATTATAACTCAAAAAACAAACAAAAAAAAAATCAGAGAAAATCAGAGAAAATTTTCAGTGCTTAGAAGCTAAATTATTGATTTTAAGTATCAAAATGAAATCTAGAAACCACAGGCAAAGCTTCTTAAAGAACAGAAAGATTCTCTTACAGTAAGTACTGAAAAAAGTTCCCACATAGGTCCAGATAGGATGAAAACAGTATTTTCAACTTGCCTCTTTTTTTCAAGAATTATACTGGAAAATCATCAAGAAATGTTAGCCTCACACTGGACCTCCCAATTCTGGCTGGTGTAGAAAGTCTAACACTCTTACACTGGGAGATTTCTGTAATCCCTCTTTTTCTCATAATGGCTTTAGTAAACTACACAATGTGTTCAGTAAGAACAGAGACAGAGCATGTGTTTCCATCTATTTACAGAAGAATGATGCAAGAAACTGCCTATAGGCAGCTGGAGAAGAAACATAATTCTCAAAGGTGAACCTCCAGTAGAGTGTCTAATGAGCATAAAGACATGAGTTTGAAATTTCTCTACCCAAATGCTTTGTCAGGGAAGAGGTAATGCCTTTAACTGCCAGGAAAACTAAATTTTTTATTGAATAGCTATGCCTTTTACTAGTGGGAACTTTCTTATGCTCCTTGACAACACAGCTCGGTATGTAAAGTTTAAGAGATGAGTAATCACTATTAGCAATTTTTTTACACTGAAGCACTGTCTAAAGCAGCCAAAGCAGAGATGTTAACCCTTAACAGAGCCTCAGTAAGTGCATGCCCAGCCCCAATATTTCCTCTATTTGTTTCATGAAAGACCTCCACAATCCTCCCAGCCATCAGTTTCTTGCCAAGTCCACCATAAACCATGATCCTAAGCATCACATCTTCATGGCTTTTAAATACATCCAGCAAAGGTGACACTTCCCTGTTCCAGTGTTTGACAACCCTTTCAGTGCAGAAACTGTCAAAACCCCAGATTCTTCCCATCAGGGAAACAATAGCTAATAAAAGAGGCATGTTTTCAAAAAGGTCAAGTTATATGGAAATAAGATGCTGAATCTCATTAGCAAGTAGCCTGTGTGATCCTGTTTCCAATAAGGATAAAAGAGATAATTTGAAAAGAAGTAAAGGACAATCATCCACAAAAAAAAAAATCCACTCAAACCACATGGGCTACAGGCTTCAGATACAAAGTTCAACTGGATAGTGAAGGAATGAGGCTGTGGGGAAGACAGGATCAGTTGTCAAGTGTCTGAATTTCTACAGTCCTGCAAGCTGAAACAACAGCTATTAAGATATCCACTCCTGTGGACAAATAGAGGAAGTCCATTGCCTCAAAGGGTTAGTCTATTGTTAATTCTTGTTGCTTGAGCCGCCGTGGGTTTGTGTCACTGACTTGTATTCACAAGGGAATAGCACAAGAAAAAAATATCAATGGTTATTTATTTATTTACTCACTCCCAGCCCACTGTTATTTCATAGCTGAATTCTATCCGGATGGTAATCAAGAGTCAGTAATCAGCGACATTCATTTAGCATGATTTAGATATTTGTATCAAATACATTTGCTATTGAATAGACTAAATTAAAAAAAAAAATGTTCAAGGGATGGAGACATTTACCAAGTGCTAAATCTCAGAAATACAAGTAGAGAGGAGAACCTCTTACTGAATGAATCAGTTGATCAACCAATCCAGAACAAGAGGTCTGGTCTAAAAAGCAACACTCAGGAAAATGAATGGTGATTATTTTATTTAGATGAGTAGAACTTTTTTAGAAGTTCTAAATAAATTCCAGAATGAAAGAATCAGCAAAGAGAAAATTTTAATCTGTCTGGACAGCATGCAAAACTTCAAAAAGGCAATCAATTATAAAAAAATTATGCTATACCAAGAATAATTTCTCCTTAGTGCATGCAAGCTGAGGCATCAGGATGTAGAGACAAACTACCCAGTGAAGCTCATTTCACCAAGAGAGAGGTCTTCAATGTACCTAGGCTGGCTGTGTTGGCAAAGGTGGTTTGGGATGGAAGAGCTTCGAGATTCAGTTTTGGCACAGAGATTAGGTTTCTCTTACAATTCTATTCACTGTTCTTTAATAAGCCATTTATGATGACATTGCTTCATATTTATTCACAGCATTTATTTACTCTTAACAAAGCACTTCTGATTTGTGTGAGACAGATAACTTAGTTGCAGATTATTCCTCCCTTTAAGGCTGTAATGAATTGGTAAACACAACACTATTTTATACAAAAATTTGTGTTCAGCCCTTAGCACACTGCTGTGAGCATCCAAATCACAACTGCTTTCACAGAACATGCATGGACAAGGTACATGTCTGGAAGAAAAATCTTCCAACATTCAGTGCTAATAGTGCTGGCTCTCTAGCATGCAACATGGCACTGAAGAACTTATCTAAATAGACACCAAATAGACATTAAATATCTAAATAATGTCTATCTAAATCTATCTCTATCTAAATAGACACTGAGAGCTGGTCAGAAACACTGTGAAATAATAATTTTACACAAGAATGAGAGAAAACTGAGGCCCAAAAACAGCTGCTAAAAGAACCTGGATGAAGCTCACAGGTTAATGTTCCTGAGATCAATTTTAAAATCATGCAGGAAAGGGCTTTTTGAGTAACAGAATTGCCCAGAAACACTGAAAAATCTTACACTGCTTCATGTACCAGTAACATACATATGCTTACCTGTAAATTATAAACATGAAAGAAGGAGACTCTCTAATTCTGAGACAATCTTACTACATAATCTTGAGGCAACATACTATTAGATAGATGTGTTCCACATTTGGCCCAATTTCCTATCCCTCAAGCTCCTGAAAAGGGAAGTTATTGACAAAAGCAATATTCAAGATATCAGCGTGGAGAGATGAAGGTTCCAAATCCATTAGGACAGTCCCATCAATACAGATGACAGGAGACACAAGCTGCCTCTCCTGCCTACACCCCAGGGGCCTGCAGAGGATACAGATCTTAGCTGTTCAGACCTACAGAATAGAGAAACTCCACACAATCCTGGAAACAGACTGGCTGTGGAAGAGAAGAATCAACAGCATTCTCAAGGATCTCAAGTCCTCCCCCCTTAATACCAAATGGGGAAACAAGAAAAAAAGTAAAAAAAAAAAAAATACCTAGTAATGATATCCTGAATGCCTCAGTTATGAAGTGTCACCAAAATGTCTTATCATACAACTAGGACAGTCAGCATACCCTGCAGGCTGCCAACCACTAGTTCCAATTATAGATCTGTCAGGAACTAGTGAATCTACAAGTGTTCTAGGAGGAGGAGGAATTTGAATTCTGTTTCCTTACTAGAACTATTTCAGTCATGTTAGGTCACCACCTGCAACTGATGTCTTATGACAGAGAGAAACCCCATGACATGCTTTCCAAACTCTATGTGCCTTGAGAACATTTTTACAGGACAAGCATCTTCAGCAGACCCAAAGTCCCAAGTAACACAACTTGACCTGGCATGAGGTCAAATTGTCTGGTGTTTCTTACACCAGTAAGAAACAACACCCTTTTACAGGATGTACAGTGTGATTGTGACTGTACAGTAGACTGTCATTGACAGACTGATAGGAGGGGTCCACTAAAAAGGAGGGCAAGAAAGAATCAGGATGTTACATACTCTGCTGACAGTATCCAGCAGACAGGAATTCAAGATAAAGGCATTTCAGCCAGAAACATGACTAACCAGAAGTGACTACTGAAGGGGGACAGAGATTGAGGCAAAATGAGTCACATGTTTCTCAATGAATACTCAAAACATGCCAGTGAGAGAATACACACTGGGCAAGTGCCTGAATTGGAACTGGAGGGCTGCATAAAAGATCACCAAAAGATGACTTTTAGATACACTATGGTGTCTGCCCAGCATTTAAGAGGTTAAAGAGAGAAAAGTTTAGCTTATCTGTGCAGTAGGGTCCATAGCAACATCTGCCCCATCTAAAACTGCTTTGAAAGAATAAGCCTTCAGGCTTATTTATGAGAAGTTCTCCCAGCAGGGGAATCAACCAGGGGTACTTTGAGTTGATCCAATTGAAAGTAAATATAAACTGGTCTGAAGAGCTTTGTATGTTTTATAATCCTACAGAGGATAATGCTAGAGGACAGGGTTACCCCTCCACCACCACCACTTACAACCCATATTAATAAGGTTTGTAAAGCTAGTGAACTCCCTTCTAATTTCACCACTGCAACATACTAATTCAAGGACAGATGTGAAGAAAAGAAAAAGAATAAAATAAAAATGATAAATTTTGCTTCAATGTCAAGACCTAAACTCGCTGACCCACTCAAGGCCATGTGGAAGCAAGAATATTTCACATGGAAAAAAAAACCATTTTCAGCAGTGTCTGGTAAAGCACACAATCAAAAGAATGTGCAGAATAGGTCAGAGCAGTATGGAGGAAGCAAAAGGCACCCCTGATTCATCCCTTAGGCTTGCTCATATCCAGGAAGAGATATGAAAGTTCTCAAAGCCTGCCAGCTGAAGCTGCAACCTCACCACCCAAAGCTGCAAGAACAGAACTGGAGAAGGTTCAGCTGTTTGTAGAGGCCCAGGAATCAGGCAGTCATTTTGTACCTGCACAACACCTGTATCACTTCATAACTATTAGAAGATAACAGACCAAGGTGAAATATCCATGGTTTTGGGGAAAGGAAAATCCCAGTGCTCCTGACCAGAAAACTGTCTGGAAATAGAAGGCAGCTCACATGCAATGGGAAGCCATTATTTGGCAAAAGTAGCAGCTGTGCAATTTCTACCATCCTCTGTATCAGCTATAAATGGAGCTGAAGTCTTTCGAGCCAGAAGGGATCTTCTTTTGATGCCCTGGAAGCAAACAAGTCCTGAGAACATGACTGTACAGAGAGGCTGTCAAAGGACTAACTACATGCTACACTTCTTGTGTGTGGGTTGGAGTAGAAAAAAATTAATGTTTATATTGATCTCAAACATTTAAGGTCACTTTATACTTTACAGATTATGAAAAATTTGGTTGCAACCTAGTCTAACCTCCCACTTAAAGAAGAGCTAGCAGCAACACTAGGTCAGGTCAGGTCCTCTCAAACATTTATCCTGCTTCCACCAGGATAAATCAGCAATTTCATATTTATTTCAAGCATGGGCATTTGCCAAAAGATTTTGCCTTTTCTTTAAATAGAAAATTACTTGTATGGCATTCATGTAAAGATAGACAAAGAAAAAATCCACTCTCACTCATACACACATGCAGTAACTCAAGCTATAATTCCAAAATTTATATGTATGGTATAAATCTAACAATATCAAGAGCACATCACTGTTCAATAAGAACTATTCAAGGTAACTGAAATAAATTAAAGATTTATCCTCCACATTTGTATTACAAAAGTCTGTAGCAAAAGAACTGCCTCTATCTTAAAAAAGCAAGAATTCTCACAGGTTGTAAAAATTATGGAAACAGAAAACTTCAGAACACTGAGCATTCAGATTCAGATACTTTCCTACATTAGTGGTTTTCATAAGATCTCTTGATTAAAATTAAACCAGTGCAAGAAAAAGATACTACATGTTAAAATGTTCTTAAAACCCTAGCAAGAGCAGTATCCAAATAAAAGAAAAATTAAAAAACCCACAGGGGGGTGGTGTATAAGATTTATGCACAGTTATAAGATTTATGCTTTCTAGGACACAATATTACATTTTTCATCAAAGATCAATAAATAATACCACACATTTCAATGCACCACCTCCTACTTTTGCAAGGGCCTCTACATTCTCTCAGGCAGCCTCCACTCCTTTTCTCTTTATCTGCAAGGAGCACCTGGCCAACTGTGCAATGGACAACAGAAACTACCTTGGCAAAAGGCAGGTTTCAACAACCTAACGGGCAACAGCTGAACAGAAAAATAAAAATAAAACATCGAACTAGAGTAACAATCAGCAGTGTTGGGATTTGTAGAAATTTACATGTACACAAACAAGGCAGGGGGAAGGAAAAGCTCCACAAGCCTCAATACTAAGAGACAAGTCATTTCAAAAGAAATCTGAGAAGATCTTTGCTTTCCATCAACCAATATTTTAGGCTTCTCATTAGAGATTAACACACACATCTTGCTGATCCCTCCCTCTCCTCCCAAAGTGCTTTTCAATAAATGTTTCCATATGGCAAAGGAACCAACTGAGTTTGTTCTGTGTCATGGTGGATTAATGTAAACACAATCTAGCAGGCCGGGCTATACACAGCAGCTATTGAGGACAGTGTACGTCATACCACCAGCTTTCAGAAAAACCTGACAGCCTGGGCTAAGAGCACAAATGGGATGAAACTGGTCTTAAAACAGTTGCTTACTAACCAAAGGTGAATATTCTCTCCACGTAAAACCCATCAGAAAGAAGTTAATGAGTAAGCAGCACGCAATTAAAAGCACGTCTGAAATACTGTTCCATACGGAGAAGGGCCTGACTCTCGCCATCAGTGTCACCCTGAAGCAAAACACTGCTTTTTAAAAGCTCAGAACATTTCTTCTGAGACACTCTGTACCCAAAGCAGCCCATCTATGCACATTCAGAACAGGAACAGCTATGAGTAATGCCACGTAGATAGGGACTTGTTACTGCTTCCTATGTCCTTTTACACTATCTATTACTTTTCTTATAAATCTCTTCCATGAGTTCTTTAGCTCACACAGGTTTCTCACACACATATACAAAACCAAAATTTACATATATTCCTGGATAAAAAGTAAAAATATGAAGATTAATGATACAGAGAAATCTTATTTCTAAGAAAGTGCTGCTCCAAAGCACATTAACTTTTCAGTCCTTCTATCAGGCAGGTATACCTCAGCCATTTTATCTAAACTGTGACTGAAAATGTTAATTTCTCATAACCTCATCCATGAGGCATGAAGTTGTATTTCCTCCATAACTTATGCAAAGGAAGTTTAAAAAAATATTCCATTTCTTTCTACCAAAAGAAATGACAAGAGGACTTTGCTGGGACTCATTTGCTTGTAAGCACTAATTCAGAATTACTGCCCATAGAATTTTTGAGTCAAGATGATTCTGTGAGATTACATACTTGGCTGACAGGATTTTATTCTATTTTTTATTCTATTTTTTATTCTATATACTATTTTTTACAGAGGGTTTTTTTTTTCCTTATAAAAACCTCATAGCTTCAATTCTAATCCCACCAAACTACTGTCTGAATTTCATCAGCTCCATATGCCCCACCTACAAACACCAAAAAAAGGGCATGAGTTTCTTTGCATATGGAACTTATAAAACACAGTTATTGAGGCTGCCCAGAATTGCAGGTGCCAGCTGAAAAGCCTACCACTTAGACCACCACTTAGTGGTAGCAAAAGGCTTGTACATTAAAAAGCGGAACAGGATTTAATTTTTTCATGAATTAAAAACGCTACTTGCAGCCAAATCACATAAACTCTGGGAGACCACATGCCCTAAAGACCTTGTGTGAAACCACACGACTCAATACATATCTATTTCTCTTCTATTATCTAAGTTAGAGACATACAAACCAGTATAGGAAGGAAAGTTTTGGATCACTTGCCCATCAGCATCTAATCTTTAACATGTGGTCAGTTTAACTGTAACTTGCCAGAAAAAGAAGGTAACAGCTGGAAAGTCTGTACACTCCATGCAGCATTATGTGACAGCAATGAAATTGAATTTCACAGGCACTTGTTGGAAGAAGCATTTCTTTTCAATTAAAGCCAACCATCAGGCTAATATATCAATCCATTTTCTTGACCACAGTGAACAAATACCCTTAGAAAGGTCTCTGCTCTGACTATGTAGTCATTGAATTTTTACTGTTGCTTTTGAAACACCATTTGAAGCTCACACATTTACTTTTTCTGCCACACCAAGTATAAATTGCCACAGTATTTCACCTACTCAAATATGATGACAGTAGAGACACAAAGGTCACAAACTGATAAGCTTAACACAGAAGATTCTTAATTTTTAAGAGTCTTGAACAGCAGAACTCATACATAAAAGTAAAGAAATACAGAATTAGTGAGTCAGTGGGACCTAGACAAAGGGAAATGTATATCCACAAAGTTGTTTCCAACTGAATTCCTTATAGGTATCTAAAAATACTTCAATACATAAGCAGAGAATACTTTTAGCTTCAAATTTTTAAGTTTCAAGTATCTTGAATGCTGTGAAACATCTAGTAAATGAGTCATACTGTTATTTTAGAGGTTATGTATGCCTCTAAGGAGATTAAAGAAGGAACCAAGTTCTCTGTGTATTTAAGACTTAAAAAAATAGCTGAACTTATGTATTAAATAAGGTTTTATTTTTGCAATATAATTTTAAAAATCCAAAGCAATAATCAGTAGCATACTGTTTATTTTCAGGATGGTCCATTTCTTCCAAGGAATTTTTTTTTTTCTTTAAAAATTTCAGATGTGTTTGAATTCAAACAACAAAGCTATCCAGCATAGCTAAATCAAACATATAGTAATATTTTATTTGTATTGATAAACTATCAAAAATTAAATTAACTACAATAAAGGCACCATTACTCTAAAATGACATCTAGATCACAAGATACTGTAGAGCAGTTTTTCAAAACTAATGTGCCATCCCTTAGAAAATGCTTAATTTTGCTCAGTTACAGACTGGTCAATTACTTGCTCACAAAGTAAATGTTTTACTTGTAGTTACCATTGATTTATCAAGTAGAATCTACAACTGCTTCTCAAACCTGTTCCTGTTATGGGCTTAAAAGAAACACAAGTTGCATGGAGAAGATGGTATTTGATGGTGAGGTTTTTGTGTAATAGAAGAATCAACATCATATTAGCCAGTAGGTTACCAAAAATAGCTACTCAGGTGAAAAAAAAAAACCAAAACTGTGGTACACAGTGTCACAAGATGACACCAGAAATTTCCCAAGATTCTTTCATGACAATCAGTAACAGCAATATCTACCAAAATACAAAATATACAAAATGAAGATAAAATGGATAGACTTTTAAAAAGTACTACAGCCTGGGTAGCTCACAAGAGAACTTTAATAATAACAAGCTACGTAAGTAATGAGAAAGTAAGAATTTCTAAGATAAAACAACCCTAGTTCACAGATAGTATCTGCTAGTTTGAGCATCTAAGGTGCTTTTTTAAAGTTCATAATGAATCATTTAAATGTTTAAAGGCATATCAAAAGAGAAACAACCAATGACAGGTTAAATGCATTTCAGTTGCTGGAATAAGGCCATTATATTAAAATCAACTAAAGACAATATTAGTACAAAAAAAATGAATATTGTTTGTTAAATCAGAAGCCAATTAACTACTTTCTTACTAATGCACCAAAGGTTTCATTAAGTGTAAACATGAAAGGTTCAAAGAAATCCACATCAGGCCTAACACGATTTATTTCCATCCTATTTTAATGCATTTAGTTAAAAAAAAAATTGTATTACATTTATTGATAACAATTAAATTAATTACTAGTTTATTTTCCAGGGCAGAAAGGTACTGGGCTGCTTTGCAGAGACCAATTCATTATTCATTATACAGTTCCCACTTCTGCCTTTTCGCATCTGCTTGATCACATCATTTTATTCCATGATTTTATCACCACAATATTGTTTGCAGTGAAATGACTCCTGTGTAGCCTGAGCCAGGCAGACAAAACACACCAAATGGATGCAAACAATGCAGTGAATGAGAGAACACCAAGGCCAGAGGAAGAAGAGGAAGAGGAGATGCTCCAGGATGGAGAAGCTGGGCTGCCACAGCGACAGCAGCCTGTGCAGGGCCTGTGCCACAGCGGAGGAGGAGGAGGAGGAGGAGAGAAGCAGCTACAGCAAAGCTGCTGTGCTCTGCCTCCAACCCCTGCACTGCCATCTGCCTCACTGAAGGGACCGAGTGTACCTCCTGATGGCAGCAAGGGGGGAGGAGAAGTGTCTGGAGTGAAGTTAAGCCTGGGAAAAGAGAAGGGATGATTTTCCCCAAGTGTTTTGATGTTTGGCTTTTTTGTTTCCCAGTAATTAAATATTTATGTTAATTTGCAATAAATTAAGTTACATTCCCCAAGAGGAACCTGTTTTACCCATGACAGTAATTGCATAGTGATTTCCCTGTCTGTATTACAAGCCAGGAGCTCTCTTGGGCCTGCTCTCCAGGGCTGTTGCCCATCCCACTGGAGCAGGGACTGTGGGAGCAGCTGTGTGGGTGCCTGGCTGCTACCCACCACAGGGACATCAAAATGTAACAACTCTGTTGTGTCTGACTCAAACTGCACATGGGCAAAACTTAATATCCTTAAAATTGTGCTAATTTAATATCAAAAGTATTCTTGAGAGATACTTTGGAGGGGAAATGTAACTCCAAGGGCCTCAACATTTTAATTCTGATTTCCTCACAGAGCATAAAGCTCTTCACAGAGCTCTGTGAAGAAGAGTGGGAAAGAGTCAGAGAAGAGTGGGAAAACGGCTATGACAACTCTAAAAAACCATCCAAGACACCTATCCACTAGATAACTAAATCTGTTTCCTAGTTTAGACTGACTAGTTAGTACAGATAAGGCTCACCATGAATTCTTGTACAGATATGCCTACATGTTGATTAATACTTTAAATGTACCATTACCATCCATAACATATCTTCCTCCCTCAGTGACATATTTAAAAATATACTCATGAGCATTAGTTCACTGCTTTGAAACACAAAAACTGTGTACACAGGTCACATTGGAATGATAGAGAACTTGAGAAAAATACACCTAATAAAGAAAATACAATTTAAAAATAAATCTGCAATAGAATCAAAGCTAGTGAAAAGGTGGGAGACAAAACAATTAAAAAAGATCTATTTCCTGAACCTAGTATTTGGAAAGCTAACACTTATGCTTTTATAAATAACCTTTTATTTGTGAGAACACATAGGCCTTGAAGTCAATCTGGATCTAACGCATCTGGAAAACTGTTTCCAAAATGCCAACTCTTGGTATGGAGGAAGCAGATTTTGGGTTGCTTAGGGAACTAGTTGGTAAGATCCACTAGTAAACTGCTTTTGAAGGCATCAGGGTCCATCAATCGTGGTCACTTTTTAAGTGCCACCTTCTAAAAGCACAGGAACAGGCAGTTCCAAAACATTGGAAATCAAGGAGGATGGCTTGGCTGAACAGGGACCTCCTCTAGAACTAGGGTGGAGAAAGACTATACAGCCAGTGGAAGCAGGGTAATGCAGTGTGGGAGCATTACAGGAAGGCTGCCTTTGTAGGGAGAAAATTTATGTGGCCAAACCCCAGTGAGAGCTGAGGCTGGCTGATACTGTGGCAGACAGTGCAAAGGGGTTTTTCAAATACATTAACAAGAGACAGACCAGAGAGAACACTGGTCTGTTGCTCAATGAGAGCAGTCACCTTACTAGTAGGGACATAGATAAAGCAGAGACATTTAATGGGCTCTGGGACTCCAGATGGCTCAAGTTGGAGGACTGTGACTGTGGTAATGATAATGTCCTAGTGAATCCTGAACTCGTGAGAGATTTGTTGCTCCATCTGGATCCATACAAGTCCATGGGCCCCGATGGGATTCAACCCAGGCGGCTCAGGGAGCTGGCTGATGTCATCACAAGACCTCTCTCAATTGGTTTTCAGTGGTCTTGGGAATCTGGAGAGGTCCCAGTTGACTGGAAGCTGGCAAGTGTCCCAATTTTCAGGAAGGGTAAGAAAGAGGACTGGTAATTACAGGCCTGTCAGTCTTGCTTCAGGTTAAGTTAGGGAGAAAATCATACTGAGAGTTACTGGAAGACACCTAAAGCACAATGCAGCAGTTGTTGGTCAGAGCCAATATGGTTCAGAAGAGGAAGGTCCTGTCTATCCAATCTGATTTCCTTTTATGACAAGGTTACCCAGCTGGTTGACCAAGGGAAAACAGTTGATGCTATTTTTTTGGATTTCAGTAAGGCCCTGCTATAAGGTAATTTCTGTCTACTGATCCCTCCTCATCCACAAATCCAGACATTTTATCATAAATGGCAGTGTCATCAGGCATGATTTATCCTTGATGAATCCATGACAACTGTGCCCAACTGTCATCTTGTCACTAACATGCACACAAATGTGTTCCAAAATGACTCATAGCACAGGATTTCCAGGTACTGAAGCAAGGCACATCAGATGGTAACTCCATAGCTCTTCCTCAAGCCTATTTTGGATATTGTGAAACTTCTGCCTTTCCACAGCTGTTTGAAACCCCACCCCAGCTTCTGCAATATTTAAAGATGACAGAAATTAGCTTTCCACAGGCATCAAGCAGCAATCTCAGCACCCTAAGATTCATTCTGTGGTCTTGTATGGGACAAATTCTTTCAAATAATCCCCACCTCAATCCTCATTCAATCCTCTGCTATTAGTTCTTCTTGACCCCTGCTTCAGATCCCACAGGACTGGGAGGTCTTCTTGAGTACCTGAGCAGACTGGAATAGCACAGAAAGATGCAACATTTTGTTCTGATGTGTTATCTGCCCATTTGCATACTGTGGGAGAATGTAGGAGGGCTGAAACTGAGTAACCTGTCTAGGGGATCAACACCAGTCTGCATTTCACATTAAAAGATCTCAAAGAAGTCCCTCACTTCCACAAACAGGAGCTGAGAAAAAAAAACCACAACTTCTTTATTCCTTTCCTTAATACTTGCCCAAGAATGGGAATCTTCAGAAACTGAAGCATAATTTCAGTCAGTTTATAAAGCTGAAAGGCAACTTTACTACTTCTGTCCAAGCTCTGTTCTAGAAATAGATATTGAGCAGGAAATAAATTATTCGTGTCAGCACAAGAAAGGCTGGATTTGGTTTAGAGCTCATTACAAAACATGTTTTGCAGTAGCAATATTGTCTTTGCAGTTCCAAGGGTAAATCCCTCAGCGCTACTGTTTACAAGGACAAAGTCACGTGAAAATTATCCTTTGTGCCAAGACACTCTTTAACAAGGAAAGTTCCCTGAGAGTTCACCCAAAAATTCACTCAACTCACTAGAACTAGTACTAGGAAAAGGGGACAAAAATGACAAGTTATGCGGGATTAATGATAGTAGAAATATGGTATTTTTAAAGCAAACTCCACCCAAGAAATTAATAAAAATATGCACAAAGTTCAGGATTTTCTAATATTTGGGTGGTTTAATACAGAAATGATTCTGCTTTAATCACAATCTGTCGAACATGTGCTCAGTTATTACAGTATCAACTGTGCTTGGTTTGTGCTGAGACTGAAGGGTACAAGTAGGGGGTGGAGAGGGGGGAGAAACAGATCTGGAATTTTATGGCAGCAATTAAAAATGCATGAGGAAATAGTTGAAAACTAAGATTAGCAGAAGAAATAGCTGGATTTTTTTTTCCCCAGCATTTCTGACAGGTGTTGACTGTCAAATTTATACAATTTATGAATTCCCTACAATTTATGATGTCCATACTCTTCTGGTTTTGACCTGACTGCTGGCCATTCAGAAGATGCACAAATCATTTGTAACTATGAAGTCAACCTAAAGTCTGCTTTGAACATGAGTCATTGTAAGAACCCCATGAAAAACAGTGCCCTTCTTGTTTCCATCTTAGCTATTTAAATGAGTAGCTTGGATACATCTATGTGTGTGCTCTAGCACATAAACTGTTGCCCAAAATTGAATGATTCCAACATTGAAAGTGACTTAAAAACAGTTATGCTTCTCATCTCCTGACAGCCAGCCAAACACAGAAGGGGGAAAGGAAATTTGCTTAAAGAAGAGGAAAACAGCCCCAAAAGCACACAAATCCACAGCCAAAAGACTCTGGAAAGAAAAAATATCTTAAATACTGTACATGAGCATACTGTAAATGATGTAGATTTATTAACTTCTAATAAGAGTACATATTTAATGCCTTATACTTCATGTTTTACATAAGTTCCCACTCTCTTGATTTAATGTTGTCCTGTTTAACAGCATCTTTTAATCATAAAAAGCCTGATGTGATAGACAAAAGTTTTCACAGCAAACGAGATGTTAATTCAGAACATGTTAAAACACGTTAGAAGGGAAGAGGTTAGCAACAGCAATTTTGAAACTTGATGAAGTATTAACACAGTGTCACTAATTACTTGTAACTCAGGTTTTATGACATTCTGTACAAGGGATGCAAAGTATCAGTTCACTTCAGCCAGTTACTGCAGAGATCAGAGCCACCAAATTCAAGCAGTGGTGGTTCTGCCTTCTCAATTACAAAATACCTTAGCAGTTACCCCACTGTGTGCAATGCACTTACCCAATTCAGTCAAGAAATTACCTCTGTAAATCAAAGGTGTGCTTTTCATCAGGCCTCCAATCACTCCAAACCAGAAAAGATTTTAAAGAAATGTTTCATATAGTAAAAGACATTTTTAAGTTAGTTGCATATCTGTTTGCAATGTGCATAAATATAAATTAAGAAGTAGAAAACACTGATTTTCAGAGCTTAAAAGAACAAACAAAAAAGCCCAAGTGGACAATTAGGGGTAGAAATGTACATCCAATAAGATTTTTCTAAATAGTATATACTCTCCTAAGTTAAAAAGCATTGAAAATAGAGAAAATAGAAATAGTGAGTTAAAATAACCCACTTTCCTGGGGAAAAAAATATTATTTCTGCATTTCTGTAATAGGCTGCTATTTGTGAAGTTTTAATTGAGTAGATTTAAGTTTTGAATATTTCAGTGCTCAACAGCAAAAGCTCATCTCATCCTTTCAGTTACATATACACCTATATTGCATACTGACCCTTCTTGGTTTTGGTGCACTGCTAAAAATTAGCACCTTCACTGACAGATGGTTAACAAAAATAACTGACAGGGTTTCTTCATCACAGAAAAATGTATGTCAGCTGTGCAGGACTGCTGATGCCCAACACCCTTCAAGAAAAGGTGGCAAAAATAAAAATGTCTTGCTTCAAGCTTAACCTAAGGATACTACAGAGCTCTTATGAATACATGTCTAAAAAGCCCACAGCACTTAACTGCCTTTTGAAGCAGGAGATTATTTTACTCTCTAAAGGTTAGCACAGAGGACAAAACCTCTGCAACATCTTAAACTACAGCAACAACAGCATGATTCTGAATAATCAAATTATCTCTTACCCAATTTAGCCCTTAGTAAATATTTCATAATCTGCATTTATGGGAGGAACCCAGGAATGTTGTCAGAGTACGCAGAGGTGCAACAAGGAACACTAAGGCCCACTCAGCCTGGCAAGGGATGTCACAGACAAGAAAAGCTTCTTCAAGTCTCTCAGTAGCAAAGAGAAGACTGGGGAGAATGGGGGCCTGCTGCTGAATGAAGTGGGTGCCCTGGTGACAGAGGACACATAATGCAGAGCTGCTGAATGGCTTCCTTGCTTCGGTCTTGACTGCTAAGACCAGCCCTTGGTAGATGAGAGGCTCAACATGGCCGACAATGTGCTCTGGGGCCCAGCAGCCAACCGCACCCTGGGCTGCATCCAGAGGAGCGTGGCCAGCAGGGCGAGGGAGGGGATTCTCCCCCTCTACTCTGCCCTCAGGAGACCTCACCTGGAGTACTGGGGCCAGTGCTGGAACCCCCAACACAAGAAAGACATGGACCAGTTGGAGAGGGGCCAGAGGAGGCCACAAAGATGCTAAAGGGGCTGGAGCACCTTTCCTACGAGGACAGGCTGAGAGAGTTGGGGCTGTTGAGCCTGGAGAAGAGGAGGCTCCGGGGAGACCTTCTAGCGCTCTGCCAGGACCTCAAGGGGGNGGGTTGGACTAGATGACCTCTGGGGGTGCCTTCCAACTCTAGCCAGTCTATGATTCTATGATTCTATGAATCCCAGAGAGAGTCTAGTAAAAGGAAGACATTCCTTTGGTCAAAAGGATCGCATTAAAGACCGTTTTGGCAAAAATCAATATCCACAAATCCATGGGCCTTGATGGGATTCACCCATGAGTGATCTGTGAGCTGGCAGATGTTGTTGCTAGGCCACTCTGATATTTGCCTGAGGACTGGAATAAATTTAATGTCACTCCAGTCTGCAAAACAGGCAAGAAGGAAACCTAGGAACTGCAGGACAGTCAGCCTCACCTCCAACCCTGACCCTGGAAAGGTGATGGAACATCTCATCCTTGGATGCCATGCCTAAGCATGTGGGTGAAAAGAAGGTTATCAGGAGTGGTTAGCATTGATTCACCGAGGGGAAATCACGCCTGATCAATCTGATCAGCCTCCTATGACAGCAGGACTGGATGGGGTAAAGGAGGGTAGAGCAGTGGCCGTTGCCTACCTCACCTTTAGCAAGGCTCCCGATGCTGTCTCCTAGAACATCTCCTTAGGTAAGCTCAGGCAGTGTGGGTTGGATGACTGGGTGGTGAAGTGGATTAGGAACTGGCTGAATGGCACAGTTCAGAGGGTTGTGAGATGCAGTACAGAGGCCATTTGGAGGCCTCTAGGTAGCAGCACCTCAGTACTGGTCCAGCCTTTAACTTACTCATCAATGAGACAGAAGGGGACAGAGTGTACTTATGTTTGCTGATGACAAAACCAGGAGTGAATGGTACACCTGTCAGGCTGACCTGTCACTCAGTGAGACCTGACAGGAAAGAGAGCTGGGCAGAGGGGAAGCTAACCAAGTTCAAAAAAGGCAAATGTAGGGTCCTTGACCCAGGGAGGAACAACCCCAGGCACCAGCAGAGGGTTGACCTGCTAGGAAACAGCTTTGCACAAGAGGACATGGGAGCCCTGGTGGGCAAGTTAAGCAGACACCAGCAATGTGCCCTTGTAGCCAATGTGACCAATGGTAACCTGGGATGCATTAAGAAGAGTGTGGTCAGCAGGTCAAAGGAGGTTATCCTCTCTCTCTACTATGTCCTGTGAGGCCATACCTGGAGTACTGTGTCCAGGGCTGCACTTCCCAGTTCAAGACAGGCAAAGAACTACTCTGGAGAGAGCCCAGCGCAGAGCCATGAAGGTGATTAGAGGGTGGGTGCATCTCTCATACGAGGAAAGGCTGAGCAAACCTGGTCTATTTAGTCTGGAGAAGACTGAGAAGGGATCTTACCAACACTTACAGAAAGGCAGATGCCAAGAGGATGGAACCAGACTCTCTTCAGTGATGCCCAGTGTCAGGACAAGGGGAAAAAGGTACAAACTGAGATATAGGAAGTTCCATTTCAAGATGAGGAAAGATTTCTTCACTTAGAGGGTGACAGAGCACTGGAACAGTCTGCCTGGAGAGGCTGTGGAGTCTCCTCCTTTGATTCAAAACCCACCTGCACACAATCCTGTGCAACCTGCTCTAGGTGGTCCTGCTTCAGCAGGGGCTATAGGACTAGATCTGCAGAGGTCCCTTCCAACCTTGACCAGTCTGTGATTCACTGATGGAAATAACATGAGCCCTCTTGAGTGCTGAAATGTTTAAGCCATCAGTATTTAAACTCCTTATAAAATTCAAGCATTAGAAGCCATACAAACACGACTACATTCCCAACAGCCTTTTATTTTGCAGTGGCAGCTTGCAAGATCCTCAGACAGTTTCTACTTGTTATGTGTTGGTTTCATAAAACAGTTCTGGTGTATGTGAAATAGAGAGAAATCAGAGAACACTGAAAGAGAAGCTCTGTTCTAGGCACACACCTAATGAACACCAGGGGAATGCTGCTTCAACAGACCAGAATAAATCTACTGAGAGTTAAACAACCAAATTATATACAGGATATATGAAGGGGTTCCAGCATCAACAACTGCCTAACTCTAATCAGGTCTTAGGACTTCAAGGACCCTTGAAGTCCCTTTCAACCTGGTATTCTGTGGAATAACACCCAACCTATGAAGTACAGATCTACCTTTTCCAGATCAGCCTTCAAAGACTGTCTAGCATTCAACAGTTCACAAAGATGTTTTAACTATATTAAGTATAAAAGAAAGTGAATTAATTATTTCTTCCACAAGCTCCTGGTCTTTCAGATTAAAGAAGTCTGACATGAAACACTATAATCAGTTAATTAACAAAAAACTATGCTAAACCTGAATGAGCATCAGTTCTCTCACAGTCAGAGAAGGGACAGACCTCAGCCCTCCTGAAGGCATACACACTTGAACTGATTGAGCCAGAGAGAGGAATCATTTCTGAATAAGTACATATTGACTCTCCTTTGAGAAAACACAGCATGTAGTTTTAGAAGGCTAATCTTGAATGCATTCCCAGCTTTAGGAAAAGAAGAAAAAAATAAAAATCTTTTCTTGGATAGAAACATTTAACTTGGAACTTTCTTTAAATGGCAAACACTGGATTTTTAATCTTATTTCTAGGATTCTGGAGAAAGAGAACATAAACAGCAATACAAATAAATTTGTTGAATTTTGTATGGGAAGTGTGAAGGCCAACTTTAAAGTCAAATTATAAACATTTAGTTAATTAAAACAAAAAAGTAAAACAGGTTTTGTAAGAGTTGTTAGAAGTTAGAAGGCACACTATTTCCAACTAAAATGGCTCATAAATAATTGTGGAACCAGTAGGATCTCATTAGCATGTAACAACTGCAAAAGCAGAAACCTCTGGTGTTACAAATCCCAACTACACACAGTAGTAGCCACACTTATTTCATGTGGTGAAGTATGTGCGTGGAGCACCAAGAATCATGGCCAAAGTACACTTATTAAAACATCTCTGTCAAAAAATCAATTCAATGGTAAGCAAAGCTGGGATGAATTCATTTTATTACAAGGTCTTTTTGTGAATGTTCCACATGTCCCATTGTCACCACCCCCCATGCCCAAAGGCCACCCCTCTCCCATACCTTCCCTCCTACCCCCAGTAAACTACTACATATAATTCCAATCTTTGGAACCTCCTGGACACAGTGGTCAGAAGGTCCAAATGTCTTCTGCAAAGAGAATCCCAAAGTGGTTGAGTTTTTAATTTTTCATCTGTAAAAAAGGCTGTTGGCTGTACATATATAGCACACTATATCTCAAATGAAAGCACAGCCATGCTCCCTTAGACAGGTCCCTCCTCCGAGTAACTAGGGTCACAGATCTATCAAAATAATATATATATCAAAATAATACACATTAACACAACAACAACTGCATGGTCAAACCTGACCCATCAGATCTTGACTGAAGAAGAAAACCTTTAAAATTGTTCTCCTAGTCAAAGCTTTCATAGACAGAATAATTTGGGTTTACTCAACTGATCTACAGGCTGAGGAAGCCTGGGAAACCCCTCTACCCTCAAAAAAAAGCAAATCTGTGGTTGCAGGCCTTTTGCACAAGTACTCTGCATGCACCATTAATCCCCACAAGCATCTCTATCTGTTAATTCTAACACACAGATGGAAGATTTCAGAAAAGTACATATGTATGTTATACATTCATTATGCTAATGTAAACCACTCCAAGACTGCTAGACTAGGTCAGATCAAAGAATTACCTAGATTCTTACCTCTGGCCTCTCCTGAAGTCCCAAAGCTTCTTCTGCATCAGGATTACTAAGCAGTATAATCAGGAAAAACACTGAAATATCAGTATTTAACTATGCTCTAACTAGTAAACACAACATTGTTATTTGTACACCTAAAGCCAAACAGAAAAGACCAATAAATTATAGAACAATCTCACTCTCCACATTTATCCAATCGAGGGAAATAAAACAGTAACTTCCTAAGTCCTCAGTGCAGGACACCACATTTCCTAACAACCTCATTAAAAACTTTTTACTGTGCTTTTTCTTGGTGTCCATCTCCTTTTTCTAAGGACTTTTCTGGGACTCATTGCTTCACCTAATAGCAGTAATCATCAACCTAAAGCTTTTGTTATCCTCTCCATGGAGGTGCTGGACTCATCCAGCAAAGAAACCTCTTGCCATAACAGCTAAAATGACTTTCAAGATCTTCATCTTTAGTTGATGCATAATCCAAACCAATAATTAAGTCTTACTGTGACCTGAGGGATCTCTTGCAAATCAGGTAAACAACTATATCCCATAAGACTTCCATGAAACAAACCTTAACCTTTAGAGACAGAATCACAGAATATCAGGGGCTGGAAGAGACCTTGAGAGACCATCCAGTCCAACCCCCTGCCCGAGCAGGACCATCTAGAGTAGATCACACAGGAACATGTCCAGATTGGTCTGGAATGTCCCCAGAGGAGGAGACTCCACAACCTCTCTAATCTTACCCTACTCCTTGACTCTTTTAGAAGTCTACAGTGCAGCTAAGCCCACCTTTCTCCTCTGTGGAAGAGAAAAACCTTGCTTTTCATTTGTTTGCATAAGATGCACCTTCCAGTTCCTAGAAAGCAGAAAAATAACTTCACCTGGCAGCACACTGGCAAGAAAGTGTTCAGGACAGGTAAAATACAGAATGTCAATCAGAATGTCTAGCTCCACTGAATAGATACAGCCTTGGTGCAGAAGCATCACCACTCACAGGCAATGGCTTTCTCATCAATCTGCAGCTGCTTTGCATCAAATTCAAGGCACTCACTGACTGTGGAGGACTGGCATCTTCTATAGTAAAGCTTTCCTTTCTAAGCAGGTTGGTGTTGCTTTTGACATGTATAATACTTCTAGAAAGAGCTTAAGAGCTTTGGTATGGTGCCCTGAATCCTTTAACAAATCAAATGTTTAGTATTAAATGTTTCCATCTCTTAAAAGCTATCTAGCCATAAGAATAAGCCTCGTGGAAGCTTAGAGCTGTAAGATCAGATGCTGAAATAGGCTGTATGGGAATTTTTGTCTCTCTAACAAGGAAAGCTCTAGTTCTCTCCAGTTATGTTTGTTGCTTCATGGTTTGTGTCTGCTCATCTAAGAATTGACACCCAGATATAATGAGGAAAGTCTAATTAATTACACCAATAACAACAATTAAAAAAAAAAGAGAAAACAAGTTTTGTTTTCTCAGTGAGACAGGAGGTCTGCTGTAGGACACATTGCTAGGTTCATTGTCAGGACTTATTTCTGGTCCAGAATAATTCAAGTTTATCAATAGGGTAAAGTCTGAGATGAGCTAAATGAATTGTTGCACTTAGAGGTGCTCAAAGACAATATGCTAAAACACACGTGTTACAAATCCAAATAAGTATTCCTTATCTGGGACACTATTTCACTCAAAACTCAACCATTACTCAGTGGTATGGAATTTCATGACTCCTCTAAGGAAAAACTGCACACGAGCCTCACCACTTGCATTTAAGTAAGGGTAGGATTTGCATATATATATTATTTTTTAAATCCAAGAGCATTCAGCTACTATGGAAGAAATGGATTCTGCACAAAGTACATGAAGAAAAAAGATTCTCACCTCTGAATGGTAGTAGTTCATGTGCTGCTTTGTTTTAATAAGAGAAACAAGAGACAAAGATGATCAGAAGAAATGCATGGCCATGTATTATCTGGAATCAATTATCAACATAAAATTTGAAGACCATCTGTTCTCAAATTTTAACAAGCCAAAGTAGCTGGTACCTAATGATCATCTGACAAGAAAGATCAAAAAATCCATAAACTTCAATGTCAAGCACACTTAGTACCATAAAAGGTGTAGATTTGTGAAACTTTTAGACTGCAAAAGTCGGTGAAGTACCTACTTCTTGATAAAGCTGCTCATAAAAACATGATAACAATGTAGTATGTATTGGTCAAAAAATGGAACCGTACTTAACACTGACACAGATACCACTGAGGCTTAGTTCACTGCACACTACTGGAATTTATTATTTGCTTGTTTTTCCAAGCCCTGTTTCTCCCCCAGCCAAGTGAGAGAGGACTGTGAAGGGGCAGGAAAAGGGAAGACACAGGAAAGGCACCATTGTAGAGACAGAAATGTGTAGCAACACACTATAGAACCTGATAACAATGCAGATATACAGCAGCAAGCATCAAAGCAAGCACCTTTAAAAAAAAATCATTTATTCTCCACCTCTGTTATATTGGCAAAGCACTGAAAAACAACCAGACAGCTGATCTCCATCCTTTCCTCATGCATGACATAAGAAAAGCCAACACTCTTACAACCTGGGCTTATTTTGTGTGCTTGCCATGACTAGCCCAAGACTGCCAGGCAACTACATAGTGCCTTTAAATTTGTTTTGAAAATTAATTAATTAATTTGTTTTGATGTTGTGGAGCGAATTCTGGAAGAATGCAAGATCCTTGCATTAGATTTTAAAGACAATCTGTACGGGAACTGCAGGCAGCAGAGAGAAGCAAGGACTAAATCCTGTTTCTCTGTTTCACTGGGATCCTGGACCAGTAGCCCCTAGGCAGGGAAGAGCAAAATCAGCAAAAAAAACCCCCAAACACCTTTGTTTTTGAATGTATAACTTTGTTAATGGAAGTCAACTGACAAAAACCATCAATAATCATAAGATCTCTTCAAATACCGATCCAGATGTTGATAACTATTCCTTCCATGGATTCTTTATGGTTTTCTTTAAGATTTAAATGTAAATACTCACTCTGCAATTGCAAAACATGATGCATATTGGTGTGCCTCTGTTTCAATCAGTACACAAGTTTTTGATATTTACACTAAGGTTATAAATAAGAGAGACAGGGAAATGTATAGTTCCCTCAGGAAAAATAAAGCAAACCAGGCTATTTAATATTCTTTGGAAGCAAGAGTGACTATAAAAAATACAATATAACACACAGGACATGACCAAGTTAAAGCATTTCAACACTAAAGAGAAAGGTCACTAAATCAAGGGGATTTTGGTGATTTACTATCACCTCTAAATTAAAATGGAGCTTTATAAAAACTGATCATTGCTACCTAATTCTCAAGGCTACTGCTATAACCAAAAAATAAAAAAAATCCTGCTTTACAGTCCAAGATACTACTACTACAAGTACTAAGCAAATCACTTTGATATAACAACTGGTAGGAACAACACAGAAGGAAACTAACTACATTTTTCTTTCCAATACAAAAGGAGACTATGGTCTGTCTAAGAGGACCAAACACAAATCTGCAGATACTATGTAAACATATACTTATGCAGACCTTGTGTGTTCTGAAATTAAGTGTTGCTGAGCAGACTTTCCTTTCAAGTACTTGTCATCTTCAGAGAAAGCACAATTTTAATCCACTATAGAGGATGCAGCAATTTTTCCTTCTGTTCACAAGGTTATACCAAAAATTATACAGAAAAGCTCCAAAGGATATTCATGTGAGAAGAAAAAAAAAAAATTAGTAAAAGTTCTCTCCTTTCTACTCCTGCTGAGAAACCATCTGATTTTTGTGGAGGAGCTAAAGCCACTGCAAATCACTTAGTGTTCACTCAACACAAGTGCACATACAAAATTAATTCAAAATTGTTGTGTTCTGGAATATCTAGAGCATGACCAAGTTCCTTTTCTTTTTCCCCTCCTGACAGCTGAGGCTGAAGTAGCATTTCACAATCTTTCTTCAAATGCTAATTCAGATAGTTGGTCTGACTGATCTTGATAACTTACCTAATGCTGTAATCACTTCCAGACTACAGAAAAGTCTCCTTAAAAGTCTTTTGGTCTCTAGCTCTTATCTCAGATTATACACTTATATCTATATATTTCCTAAACATCAAAAGTGTCTCTGACTGATATCTGAAGCATTATAAAGACTGTTAATACAATCTTAGGTATCTACTTTGCTGAGAAGAATAAATTACCACTGATAGTTTAGTCATGGCAGCCCACTCTGCTGTATCATCTTCAAGTCTACAAGGCTTTCTAGTGTCACAAAAAAAAAGTTTAAAAAAAGCAAAAAGCTCTATTTCAGTTTTTGGCCTTGGAGGCACACACAAAGACTGGCAGACACATCAGTACCACTTCAATCCTTCTTCCATGGACTGACTGGCAGGTCCATCAAAAGTTCTCTCCTTTCTACTGAAACCATCAACCAGACACATGAGAATCCTAGATTTGGTATTAGAAAGCTACAATATGAGGACAAGACCTCTGCCAAAATGAACTATGACATGTGAATACCTCTGTGCTGTTCCTAACATCTGTCACTGTTCAACTGGCCACTGAGTGACTGAAAGTAAACCTGTCCAAACCCGAGCATCACAGTTTCAAGCCACTTTAGAAAGTATGAACTAAGAACAATTAAGGAAAAAAGTCAACAACTCAAGAACCAGAAGAGACAATGGCTTCTCCAGAAGCACAGTAACACTGTCAAGACTTCTCAGGAACAGAATACCAAATGCTCAAATAACACACTGCAACCCTAGTTAGGGGTGCAATATTTGAACAGTTTCAATTCATAGCAAGGAAATACAGCAGAAAGAGTCAACTATTTCAAGTTCTGCAGACTACAGCAGTTCCTCCCCCAGATTAACAGCAAAAAGCACAGTTAAATGAAGTTCAACAGTACCAGTGACACCACCCATTTTACCTCGAGCTGCTTTTAAGTTAGTAGTATTCCCCTTGTATTTTTAATAGATCAAGTATAGATCAGCCACCCAGCCTACACTCCAGTTCAAAACAATTCCAGGTATTAGATTCTACTTCAATAGGAAACATGGGGAAAATGAGCATTGGGGAATCTAGATAAGCACAGAAAGCCTCATTTTAGTTCCTTACAGAATTACAAAAAGACAGAACACAGAGATCAGTCTCTTGGGTGATTACATGAAAATTTCTGAAGTCACTATGAAGCGCTGCAATTTGAGAAATGCCTCAAATTTCAAGCACTCCTGAGATATTTCTCTTTTAGAATAACTTTAAACTAAGTCATAATTCCATTCTTGAGCTGGGGATAAACAGAGGGGACCTTAAAGCTGGCAGCATTCTAGAGAGCCAACGAGACATCTGCCACTAAAAGAATAATTTAAGTGTGGTGTAGGATATAGATAATGCCTTTAGGCAATGACAGTGGAACTGCATATTGCACAATTAAACATCTATAAAAGGAGAAAGTCTAGCTTTCAATTAACTAATAGCCAACACAGGAATGGTACTGGTATCAGCATGACACACCACTAAGGCAAATCAAACAATTTTATTTTTTTTAAACCACCCAAAACAAGGCATCAATGGAGAAGTAAGAATTAATCTGATTTTCAGAGGAAGAAGGTATTCACTGAAGCTCAGTCAGTCTCACAACAGCAGCACCTAACACATTTAAGAGGCTACCACATGGACAACTGTATTTTTAGAAGTGAGATACTCATTTCACACTACTAAAATGAAGAGTAATTCTGACTAGAAGGATGCAATTACAGAAGTCTGGAGAAGAACACTGATGAATGTTGCAGTACACCCATCACACTTCACCACCACAACAAAATAAGAATGCTTTTCAAGTGCTTACACCAATCAAGGTGAAATCCCTTTCAGAAACATTTTCTTGGTTAAACTCCCTCACTCAGATATCCAAGGTCTCTAACCACAAAAAGACTGCAGAAATACATCAAAGTAAAAAGATGTTTTCAGCAGTACCACATTATTTCAGCTTAAATATAAATAAGACCTTAAACATAGACCAGTCAGATGTGGAAAATGTCAGTGCAGGGTGTTAGACAACAAACTTACATTGCACTAATTTTAAAGGTCAATCACCTTGTTTCAACTGTTCCTCTGCTCTTGAGTTCCACAGTCCATCACAGTGCAGTTTTAAAGGAAATTATTTCTATTGAAGTGAAAGAAATATACTCAGTCTTTCCTTCCCTCTTCTGGCTTCTGATGAAGAGGTTTCCAGGCCAACTTTAAACCACATAAAATAATTTTATATTTTTTTTTCACCTCAGAAAATCACAGTTCCTATAAAGCATGCTGAGATGAGCAATACCATGCCAAAACCAAGCTCGTGTGTATTGGCTGCATCAGTTCCTCCTTGGATATTCACAGGTTTGACAATGTCATGACAATGCCATTCCCCATTTTTGAAAAGAAAGGATTTTTCTGGCTCTTCAAGACCCGTAGCAAAGGCTGGAAAGAAAGTTCAGCACATGCTACTCACCAGAGCTGCAGTATTTGCTGATGAATAGAGCTGTGCTGCACTACAACTGATGGAAACACCACAATGAGTAAGACTAAAGCACCTTCCACACAAGTGAGAGATATGTAGATGCATGCACATGACATTCTCAATATTATATCCAAGGTATCCCTGCTACCTACTGCCTTAAGACAAGAACCAGAGATGTGACTGTCCCAGGACAGATTAATTCTCTCGTCTTTACTGAATCCAGAAAATTTCTTGGAAATAAGTAAAAACACATCAAGAATTAATTTACACACATTCCCAAGAAATGGGAAGAAAGTAAGTTACCTCCACAGTAAGTATTTTCCACAGGAGGCTGAGGCAGCAATCAAGCAGAGCTCACATTTTCACATGTTTTTAACAGCTTCCAAAACCGAAACGCAGTAAAATCATCCAAAGCTGAGGTGACAAGAATAGCAGTGAAAAATATGATCAAGGACAATCAAGAGAGCCAAGATCTCAGCAAAGAGATTGAGATGACTATCAGGTAATGAATGGCATGAGTCAACAAGCATCCTGGCTCCATGAATTGAGCCAGTTCTTAGCTAAGGGCAAATTATTTTTTAAACTTGATATAAAGCACAAGTTCTGCTCACGTGAGAGGTTGTTGCTGAAAGTGATGTGCTGAAATACACACTGAAGTCCAAAATACCAGTTCTTGCAAATATGCTGGGATTCATTTTATGAGGGGGGCTGGAGGGGTAACAAAGAGATTTTTGTGGTGCCCCAACATATCAGAGAAATCTCTTGTTCAGTGTCTAAACAGAGAAGACTGTTTAATTACAGTAAATCCTATTAAACTGATCTTCCTCATAAATGGCTGAGGTGACCAACTCCAAAGGCTATAGAAGACATAATGAATTCAGAGTTTAATTAGGACAGACTGTTAGCTAACTATAATCTATTAATTAGCATTCTTAGCTTTTACAGCTCATTGCAATAATACCCTTTTACTTTTAAATTGCACCCTTCTGTTTTTGGACCGAAGTTATACAATTCTACTAGTGTGGTAGTAATTATAGTGATTGCCTAGAGAACAGCAGCCTGGAAATATCTGTAAATGTTTAATTAGGGGATAAAGGAAAAACAAGGAGGAAAAAAAAAAACCCCTTACATAGAGGAATCACTGTTCTCCAATCTACACACAGTAACTGCTTAATCCACTTAAATCATAGATTCATTGAGTTTTTCTTGCAAGTCTTCCACAGAATCCTCAAATGTCAAAACTGATTTCAGAAATATTGTTATTATATTCTAAAACATTCTCTTCAGCAGGAAAATGAATTCAAGAATTTAAATACTTACCTTTCCTTGAAATACAAAGAGCATCAGCAAGCTGAGTGAATGATATTCCATGCACTCATTACACTGGTATTCTACCACCATAACTAAAATTTTCACTGGATTACTCCTCCTTAGGAGTTTGGAATAAAACTACTTTTGCAATAAAAACTATTTAACTTTAGGTTTTCATCATCCAAAAAGACATACCAGAAAATATAGTGCATAGGTTTACAAATCCCATCTTGTGATACTTTAGATTTGGTAAAAATACAGCTAATGAACTTCACAACTAATTCATTAAATTATTTCATACTAAATCAGGAAAACTAGCTTACTTTCTTCAACTCACTTCTTTAAAAAGTGAAAAGAACATCTCTGGCAGCTTCAGTGCAGCAGATTATCACTAACCCTAAGGAATCACCTCAAAGTAGTAGTACATATAGTAACAATACAAAGTAGTAGTACATATAGTACACATAAACATGTGGATGGTTACCAGCACTACTTCTCCCCCTCCAGTGTTTTCCTTCTCCCCTCCACCTTCTAAAGCAAATCTTAAAAAAGAAAAACTCCTGCCAAAATTAGCAAGTACACCTTAAGAGTAGCAAAAATAAGATAATGCTGAAACTATTTCATTAAACTTTTAGGTATTTTAAAACCTCAATAGGAAAATTAATTTTGTCACTGTGAAAGCTGACATGTTTCAGAAAACTTTTGGAATTGAAGGCTGGACTCCTAAGAGTGGTGAGGTTTCCTACTAAAAAGCCCAGAGATCCCTAACTCACATTTGGCTAGAAACAAGAAACACAAGAACACTATCTCAAAGAAAAGTTGTTACTTCAGGCTAGCAAGAAGGTCTAGGTGGGCAAATTTTAAAAAAGCTTTTAAAAAGTAGAGCTGACTAGAGAGAGACCACAATTTTAATCAACCTCTCAGCTTTATTATAATTTAGGGACACTTTTGAGAGGAACAAAGCAAAAGAATGAGACACCCAAGATTCTCTGTTGTTTGGTCTATTCTCTAACTACCCAAACTACTTTAAAAAAAACAGTTTTATAATGCTTTAGGATAGTTGCATAGCAAGATCTGCACAGTTTATGACCAAGGAACAGATGAGCAGGTATTAAACAGTGTTTCTCAAATGCAGCCAAGAACACAATTTATATCTGTTTGTGAAAACTGGTCTGGAGGTTTTAACTGGAGCTCTAAAATAAGACCAGTGCAACATGTAGTTTGTTTTACTGGCAACCTGACGACATTCAGCAACAGCTCAGTTGTATTTGGTGTCGGCAGTTAGTACATTCTGCACCTCAAGAGGTAAGCAACATTAATTATGAACCAAGTAGAAATATTAATTATGAACAGGGTAAAAAAAATCCCAAAAGGAGAGTGATCAGTCCTAGGAAAAATATGACAATACACAAGGATAAAGGAGTACCAGAAGGTGGCTTATAGGTCTGACAAGAAACATTTACAAAAAGGTTTGCAAGTTGAAAACATATTTTATTCTGAGCAATTACCTGGGGAAAGCACCAATATAATTTAGCTGCTCTAACTGTGCCATGCAATTTTTAAAAAAACTCATTTAACCACGCTACTGCACTTAACACAAGAGTGACATCAGATGACAAACCTGGTTTTCCTCTTGCAAAACTCTATATTGCTCCTTCCAAATGGTGATTTTCGAAGCTTCATCTTTCCTCAGAGCTCTCTCCTTTTTTAGCTCAGGACTCCAGAAGGTCTTGATACTGTTCATGGAAGAACTCAGCTTGCTCTCCTTTACCTCCACATCCTTGCGGAGCAGATCGTTCTCCCTCAGCACCTCCTTGAGCTGCGTCTGCAGATCCATGATGGTGTTATCCCTGGCCTGGCGCAGCGAGTGAGGCACGGTGGAGGCCATACTCACTGGAGGGAGGTGGTGCTCTCCAAATGCAATAGTATCACTGGCAACTCCACTACTGGCAATGTTAGGGCTGCTACCCATTGCAGTCATCCTAACACCGTAAGGCAGCCGCCCCCCAGATCGGCCCAAAGTCATGGTGCTCTTCGGGGTGTCTGCACCCACGTTCTCATGGTCACTCAAATACATGGGGCCAGACGTAGCATAGGCAGCATTTAAGGACTGAATGTTTTCCATAGAAAGGGTTTTCCCACTGCCACCCCCAGTGTTACTCCCAGAACTGCCTCCTGTGCTGTTGGTTCGACGATGGCCCAAACGTGGTGACCGTGGCAGCCTTGGTGAACGCCCTGGACTCTGGTTGCTTGGCTCAACCTTCCCAACTGACCGAGCACTTCCATACATGGTTAAGCTGGTGGTGTGAGGCAATTAAATAGGCATAAATCAGGAATGAGAGTAATCCAGTTAAGTTCTTCAATGGTTGCAAGTCTGCTTAAGGCCAATCACAACTTATAAGAGACCCAGTTGTCCATCTTTGAAGTCACGTGCTCACGATGTTCAGGACCACATCTGTATCAATAAAAACAACACATTAAATACCTAGTTTGTCACAAAATATTTTATCCCATATTAGACTAAGTGTATTCTACTACTTTTACACTTCTCCAGCATCTTTTCAATTCCCACTCAAAAAAAAAAAATACCCTATTTTCTTTAACCTCTAATATTTAAACTCAAAAAGGAACTCATTCTTGCTTTTCTGTTCCTACATTATCACAGTAAAGACAGAGATGAAATAAGGAACCCACTAACTTTCAAGCCATAATTTTGCTCATGACCTAATTCTACAAGAGCAGTCTAACCTATTTTCCTATTTCCTATTTCTAACTGTCCCTAATTCTTTTCCAATTACCTTTCTGAGCAAGAGAGACAATCAAAACATAAAGCCTATTCAGTAGTAGAGTTGTTTGGGTTTTTATTTTCCTTCAAGCACTGCTAGCTTCTGTAAGACAGTTTCTAAACTGCATTTCTGTTGAAATAATCCTCCAAATGGGAAGGTAGGATGGACTGAAACAATACTTTCAGTGTTGCTGTCAGCCCTCCTCCAAACTCAGAAGTCATAACCAAAACCAAGAGGGATCATGAAATCATTGCTGCCCCCAAAGCTTAAGCAAGTACAGACACAACTCCAGAAGAACAGCAGCCACACAGCAATGGGACCAATGATACAAAAAGGAATGAGATAATCATAATCAGCACCAAAAACTGCAGTCTCTATTTTCTCTTGAACTGGGATCCAGCCCTAAATTTGACTTATATCTTTGTTCAGATTAAGCAAAGATTTCAATTTAAATACAGTTCTCATAAACTGAATCATATTAATTCTATTAAATAACATCACTCCAACAGCAAGCACCTCTTAAAATACAGAGCAGTATGACATCATCATGTCGCAGCTCCTCCTCCCTTCTACTTTTTCTTTAAACACAGACTCTGGCAGCATATGCAATAAAATGCTGTAATTTTGCACTGTCACATTATGTTCTACAAATGTGAGCAGGTATCTCTTTAGTAGAGGGACACTGGGCTGAGACCACTATTATAAGTCAAAATATAGCACAGGAGTAATAAACAGGGATAAAACCCACTCTTAAGATTGAACTACTCCTCTGCGGGCCCATTCCCACTCCACAATTCCCACT
>VXBZ01003834.1:9215-27058 GCA_013399135.1 Heliornis fulica
CTTCTTCTCCTTCTTCTGCGTACCTGTGAGATTCAATTTCACATTTTGCTGAGCCCATTTTGGGGCATTTTATTTTTCTTTCTCTTGGGATTTCTCCATTGCCAGAGGATGTCTCTTGTTGAGAGGATGCTGAAAGGAAGAAGAAACAAATTCTTTGACTGGCACTGAAGGAGGGTGGGGGGAATATTTTTTTTCCCCCACATTTTTTTAGGGTTTTCTTTTACATTATTCTTTTTCTCTGGGAAACCATTAACTGGGGGGGGGTTGGTTTCTTTTTTTTTCCCTCCCCCCCTTTTTTTTTTGGAGGGGGATTTCAGGAGATCCATCCTTCTTTCCCCTCCCCTCCAAAGATATTTTTTTTTTCATCCTTCGTCTTTGTGGAAATGTGGACATTTCAGGCAGGCAGATTGAGTGGAATTGTCTCTGCTTTAGCAGCCCTTTGTCTCGCCTGCTGTGCGCAAAGGTAAGGATTGCGATCCCAGGCTGCAGGGACAGGGGGGCTGATACGGGATTCGTTCGGTTTGTTGGGGTTTTCTCCATCGATCTGTACGTGGGAGAGGGGAGGGGGGGGGGGTTCTTTCCCCAAATTGCTTTCCCCTGCTGCCTGCTGTTGTTATTTCCCAGTCAGTGTCATTTTAAGGGGAGGAGGGATGCTCATACATGAGATGTGGAGCAGGCTCTCTGCAGACGGAGCCCACCTCGCAGCCCACGAGTCTTCCGCATGTCGGTGTCCCCCAAACCCCCCCCGACCCTCCCTGGGGGGGTGGAAAATGGCAAAACGAAGCGTTTTTTTCCCTGGGAAACATGGTGTCGGGAGGAGCGGATGGCGAGCGGGCACCGCACCGTGTGCATACGCAGCCCTGGCCGTGCCTGTGCCTGCGCACACGAGTGCACACGCAGCCCCACTCGCGGCCAGGCGTGCTCAGCCTGTACCAGAGCCCTGGCTCCGCAGCGACCAGTGCCTCCCCCCCCCCACACACACACACACCCGTGCCTCCGTGGCACGCAGCGTAATCATCCGTGGGCGCGATGGGGCTCGGCTACACCCCTGCATGTGCGCATTCGCCCGTGGGTGCACACGCGTGTGTGCCACAGCGCGCTTTTTACCTGCGCCGCACGCAGCCGGGGCTGCGTGTGCGTTCCCAGCGCTGGAGCTGCGGCGGTTGCCGGGTGGTCCAAGCGAGCAGAGGCGCAGGCACCGATCCGGTGTGGACACGGTGCGCTGAGCACACCTGTTTGCTCCGGTACAGGTGTTTATCCGCTGCCTTCACCGGGCAGGAGTAGCGCTGCTCCTCCTCATCCTCCCTTCTCGCAGGTACGGGCAGGTGGGGTTGTGCTGATGGTGCTGGGGAGGTCAGATGGGGGGGGGGGGNGGGGGAGATGGGGTTGCTCAGCCACGCAGGGAGCGGTGTGTTTCCCGTGCACACCCGCGGGTCCCTGCACAGCCTGGTGGGTCGGTGTGTACAAAGAGTTCTAGTCCCGGGGTTATAAACGTGCCCAGGCTTGTGGCCACCTCACCCACACCACGCACGGTTCCGCCGTGTCGGGACACACGCAGGGGCAGGCTCCGAGGCAGCAATGCCTTTACTCCAACACGTCCTTGCATGTATGTTTATACCTCCTTGTGTCCAGGGCTGACGTTCAGCTGCATGTCTGTGTGTCCCCACCTTGGGGACACAGCACTCCCGTGTACCTTTGGCCACTAGCACCCACAGCAGCTCAGTGCTCAGGGGTGCTTGGCTGGAAGGGGACATGTCCGTGCAAAGCACATGCACGCCCACGCAGCGCCGGGGACACGGAGTTTAAAAACACAGGTCACAGGCTGGAGGTATGTGCTCCAGAAGCAGGTGCACGACCTACCTGCTCAGCAGGAGGGACAGGGCTTTTTGTACCAAAAGGAGCACCAAGAGGCAAGAGACCTTGCCCTTAACCATGGTGCCCTGGCTGTGTCTGTTTGTAGTGGGTGAGGAGGAAAGAGCCCTTGTATCCCTCTTCCCACTGCCCCTTTCTGCAGGGACCCTGCCACACTGGTAAGTGTCTCTGCCTCAGTTTCCTGGCCTGCATTAAGGAGGTAACACTCCTGAGTTTATGGGCTGTGTGAAGCTAGACAGAAGTGTCTACATCCCTTGAGAAAGCCATAGCACCTCTATTAGGAATATGGAAATCTATGTCTGGCCATTGAGATGAACAAATGTTGGTGCACACTATCAACTCAGGGGAGCACATACACACCAGCACGCTGCAAAACCTCACAGACCTGCACAGAGATCCACAGGTGCAAGTGGACCTTGGAAGCCTTGACATGGTGTTGTGAAAACATCCACCTGTATGCACCTCTCTGACCTTTTTACAGGGATTAAAGCAATACCATGAAGACCTGCACCCCTCTGCACTTTAGACATTGCCACACACCCCCCACCAGCACAAGTGCTGGATGGTTGGTCCATGCACCAAAGCTGGGCCTGGGAATTGTGCTGTCTCCTTTGCACATCCCTATTCGGTGGAGAAATCCCTACACATGCCCAGCCTGTGCATCCAGAGCCTTAACGCATGCCCAGACTCCCCAGTGGTCCCACGTGCCTCCTCCCACCTGTGTGGAGAGGCTGGGGGCCTGGGAACCCAGTCTCAGGACTCCACAAATACCTGTCTGTGTGCTCCTGCATGAACTGTGTCAGCAGTCCAGCAGCTCATCATGTCCTGATGGAACAAGACCCGTGCCCACAGTCATCTCCACACAGACCTGGATGTGGTCACCCAGAGGCACACACTTGTGTGCACTTTTCACAGCTGCACCCTTGAGCTCCAGAGCTTTCATGTACCTGCATGGCTGTGAGCACAGGCAGGGAGTCCATACATCCTCCATACAGTCAGGAGAACATGTGTGCACGTAGACACACAGACATATCAGCACAAAACCCCGTGTCCAGTGGGGCACAGGGCAGGCTGGCAGAGGCAGTGCTGTGGTGCAGCCTTCCAGCTTGGCTTGGATGGATGTGGGAGGTGGTGTTGACAGGAAGACATGCTGTTGTGGTGGGTGACTGCAAAGAGCAGCAGTTGTCACCGGCAGGGTCTCTATTCTCATGCAAAGCAGGGGATGAGGGTGGCACAGAGACTGGGTGTTCAGGCAGAGAGCCCATATACCCCGCAGCACTGAATAGGTCCAATATTTTTAGCTCCTCTGCTTTCTGGTTCCCCACCTTCAGGTTTGCTTTGGCTTGTGGACTGTTTGTAGAAGGAGCTGCCTTCTTGCTGAAATGGCTGGAGGAGCTGGACTAGTGTCAGGGACGATGGCAGCCCCCGCTGTGTGCAAGTCAGGGGGTCAAGAGGGAGAGATGGGCTCTGCTTCCCCGTCTCCATCTCTTGATTTGTGTTGCTGAGAAGTCGTGGTTGTGCTGACTAACAGAAAGTTATTTTTCTACATGCCAAAGATCAGCTGTAGGTTGGGCCCATGGGACAAAAGGAGTGTTGCTGCTCTCCTGTACTTCAGTAATATGGAGAAGTACCTGGGTGCACTGAGATGCAGGGGTTGCACTGAGGTGTGTGACAGTGCAGGGTGCCTGCTGGGGGTGGGACTTGTGTAGTGGGGACCTCACTGTGTGATAAGTCCATGCTCTGTGGTGTGAGGCCAACAGGGGAAGGGGAGTGAGCCCGCAAGAGAGAGGCAGCACCCACCCTGTGCACGATCTGGTGGAATTAGAAGGACAGTTTTAAGGGGGGAGAGTGTGTGGGGGGGTGTGTGCCCACAGCAAGGCACCCCAAATGTGTGGGTGAGTGGCCAGAGTGAGTGTGAGCATGGTGAGCATGGTGAGCAGTGCCTGCCTTGGGGGGTGCACCAAGGACACAGGCACACACCAGGTGAGAGCGTGGGGGGAAGAAGTTTAGGGTAACCAGGAGTCAGGGTGAGTTGCCACAGTAGAGGAGCCAAAATACCTGCTGATACTCCTGTCCCACCCCCTGGGACAGCTTAGGAGCCCTGGTGGCCCCAAGGGGTTGTGTGCAGGTCGTGGTGAAGAGCCAGGGACAGCAGAGATGAGTGAGAGAGGAGACGGGGAGGCCGTGCCAGCGGTCAGGGGGTCTGCAGCACACACAGGCCCTTTCCTGCCATGGGCATGGTGACCAGGACCCCTGCCCACGCAGCTGCTGGCACACTGGATGACAAGGACTCTCTTCTTTTGTCTTGCAGCCCATCCACTGGGAATATTTCTGTGGTGAAAGAGATTGTGGACAAACTGCTGAAGGGCTATGACGTCCGCCTCAGGCCTGACTTTGGAGGTACGGTGATGGTTGAGCGCGGGGCCGTGCTGCTGGCTCGGCTGCTTGCAGCGTGACCTCATGGAACACTCCCACCTGACATCTCCCATCCTCTGCTCTTTGATGGCCCTTTCCCCCTTCTTGCCTTCTCACTCATGTTTCTTTCCTCCCTCTTGGTTTCCATCCTCTTCCCACCGGTTCCTCTCCTCCTGCTGTCACTCAGCAGATAGTTGGGTTGTCCACAGAAGGGTGTTTCTGGGGATGTTTAGCTGGGGCAGTGATAAAGTGCTTTTCCTCTACTCCAAACTTCCCTTCATCACAGACAACAGGTCATCACTCTTCCACTGCTGTTCCTGATGCCAGATACTTCAGCTTGTCTCCCTCTGGAGGGTTGGGGTGATTGTTGGCAGGGCTGTTGCTTGGTCTGCCAGGCTGCTCCTTCAGTCACAATATGGGGTAAAATATTCCCCGTGGAGTTGGTGGCCTGGCTGCTTGTTCTAGGAGATGCAAGGATCTGCAGTACCTCTCTTGTGTCCTGGGAGCAAAAAGGAGAATGGGAAGGGTCTTCTCTTTGTTGTCCTGGTGGAGGTGAAATCAAAATAATCCTTGGGTACTGTTCTACTCTAGGGTACAGTTGTCCTGTACAAGTCCTTCTGTTGGAGAAGAGCAGGCAGTGGAGAACCACAGCTGACTGCACTGGGGAAGGGGTTTGGGGGGACTTCTGCCTTCAGCCTGCTGAACTTGGCTGTTTTCAGTCTTCTCTGGGTAATATTATTTCCTTCTCACGAGGACATGTGTAGGATTGGAGGATCTTCAGCCCAGAGGAGGACAGGAACCACACTGTTGATGTCTTTCTCCACATGACTGCTGGGAAGCAGATTCATGTTGTGCTGTTGAGGAGGGGAAGATGCCAGGGCTGAGATACAAGGGAGGAGTTTTCTCCCAGAGGGCCTGATCCAGAGTTCCCTGAAGCTGAGGGTGGAGGAATATCCCCACACATTTTGTCAGGTTTTGAAGTCACCCCAGTGTATTCCAGTTTCCCATGACCCATGGATGAACCTGTCCCTCCCCTGCACCTCACCCAAATCTGTCCCCATCCACTCACTGCCTCTCACCCTTCAGCAGACTGCACCCTCCCCATGCATGCTGTTCCCATAGCCCTTGCCACCATGCTCTGCACCAGGGGCTTTCAGGTGGCAGCACCAAGAGTTGCTGGACCCTGGCCTTGGGCAGAGCTTGGGATGAGTGAGATGCTCATCCCTCCATAGCACCCAGGGGCATCTGGGGGGGTCACTTCGGTGCAGTGAGAAGCCACTTTGGAGGGACTTGCAGCAAGGGGACAGGGGTTTCCCCTCTCCCTTCTCTCCTTTGAACATGGGATATGGCTGGATTTGATTTAAAGGCTGTTTGGGAAACAGTCAACATTCCTATTAGCTGACCAGCCCTGATCACAGGAATTGGTGCAGTCACAGTTTGTGAGGGGGAGAACTGCAGAGATGACATAAAAACTGCAAGAAAACCATCTTGTAAGCCATGGAGATGGTCATGGTACAGTAAACCAGCAGGTGAGCTGGCTCCACCGAGGCACAGAGCAGAGGGGGGCAGTGGGGAACCACAGGGCAGGAGATCCAGGGGCCCAGGTCCGTTCCACAGCCTGTGTGCTCTGATGACAGGTCCCCAGAGAATCCAGCTGCCCCACCAAGTGGATGGGTTTGGGCAACCCATCCACTTTACCCATTTTAGTTAATTTCACTCCCAATTCCCAAAGTACAAACTGCATTTTCCCTCACCTTTGAGCAGAGGAATAGAAAGACAATGATAACCCTGTTTCCAGCACTAATGTCACTTTGCCTTTCACCCTTTCCCATCCTTCCCTTTGCTCATGAGTGCAAAGTCCTGGCTGGTGGCACCAGTGACTGTGTCTTCGGTGCTCGGTGCCCAGGGATGCCCCAACTCCCAGCATCCCTGTCCCCCTCCCCCTGAGGGTGGGCTTATCTGGACAAAACTGCCCCTGCAGCATTTACTGTTGAGGGCAGGTGGGCTGAGAGGTGAGTCTGAAAGCTGGAGGTCATCAGCATTACCAGCCATGGGGAAAGGGGTGGAAGTTTCCTTGCTCCACTGCTGTCCCCAGAGCTCACCAGCTCTCTGAAATTTGGGGCCAAATCCATTGCAAGGAGAAACATGTTGGGATTATGCCAGGATGTGTCTAACCCATTGTAGCTTCTCCCACCACCCCCTGACTGCCTTCCAGTTGGGTGTAAGCCATCTTTGATGGGACAGGTGATCACTCCTCACCCACTGGTGCTCTCACCCCAGGAAGATCAGTCAGGGTGAGCGGTGAATGGCCAAGAGGAGTGGTAGGTCCTGCTTGGGGCTGTGTGCCCTGGAGGAATGGCACAGGGCTGTCTCAGGGCTGGCCCAGCAGTGACAGAGAGGTCTGGCTGGACAGGCAGCTGCCTGTGGGAGTGGAGAGAGATGGAGCAAAGCAGCTCATGAGCCAGGCTGAGCTGCTGCAGGGAGCACCTCTACAGGCCAGAGCCCTCAGCCCCCTGCACTTCAAGGGCACTGGGGGCAGGATGGTCAGCAGCTGGTGCTGGGCACCCTGGAAGTGCAGGCAGAGAAAGGGCCTTCCCAGACAGGTTCCCATGTGAGAAATCCAGCCCACAGAAGCCATGAAACAGGCTGCCCACCCGTTGTCCCTTCTCAGCTCTCGACCTGCCTGCTCTCCCCATGCCCTCCCCTGTGAGGGGTGCTGCTTCCTTCTTGCCATCCTCCCCCCACATCACTGCCTGGTGGCAGTCACCCCTGCACTGTCCCTACCTGCTGGGTCCTGGGGTGCCTCCTCCATGCACCTGTGGTTGCTGCCTCCTGCAGAGCAGGGGGAAGCTGTGGACCTTTGGGTGGAGAGGTGCTGGAGGAACCTGTTACCCTGGATCATTTATGCTCCATGCCATGGTGAAGCAGATCTTACACATTTCCATGGCACATCAGCACCAGGCTGCCCTCTTGATTCCAGCACCCCCACTGTCCCTGGACTGTGGTGCTTCAACAGCTCCACATTCAACTCACAGATCCCCAGGCCTCCTTTTTTTTTTGTGAGAGAAAGAGAACTCTGGCTAATGCCAAAAGGAGGACAGGCCTGCTGGGGATTGCAGTTCACTTTTTAATTTTGAGATGCCTCGTTAGCTCTGGGCCAAGCTGAGTGGCTGAGAAGCATCAGCCACTCACTCTCCTCTCCTCTCCCCCCACCCCCTTGGAAACCCATTAGGCTGATGAGCAGGTCGGCTCTCAGGGGTGGTGGTGTGGCAGTCAGTGTGATGTGCTCATCTGGGGAGATGGGATGAATGGGGTGACATGCAGGAGAAAGGGGAAAGTTAGAGCCATGTGAAGGTGATGGAAATATCTGGGAACAAGTCCTCCAGAAAGCCATCCCTGCCGTGGGGAGACAGCCCGAAGGGGTCAGGCTCCAGGTGAACTGGGGAGGGGGGCTGGCATTGAAGGACCAGCAGGTTCATCAGTCCTCAGGGTGCAGCTGATTAACCTTTCCAGCCTGGGAAGCCCTGGTCAGTGCCCTCTTCTCAGACACAGTTCCCCAAGCCCTAGGGCAGCACACCATGTTGGAGAGATGTGGGACAGTCCAGCGTGGGACGTGAGGGGACCACAAAGCCCATTTCTCATGGACCAAGCAAGGAGATGGCTTTGGAGTGAAAGGGCAGAGGGCCATTGCAAAGCAGGTCTGAGGGGTTTGGCCAGGACTGTGGGAGGGACCTGGAACAGCCTTGGAGAAGGGATTTATAGAGTAGGAGGAACATCCAGCCAGGGCTGTTGGTCTGCTGGAGAGGGACATCTCTGTGGGGGAAAATCAAGATCAGCAATGGTGCAGAGGGAGGTCTTTTGGCTCAGGAGCCTGTTCAGCTCTGCAGGAGCAGGGCAGTGTATCTCCAGGGAGACCCCACCGGGCTGGCCCTGGCCTGGGGGTGACCAGCAGGGGGACAGGGCTCAGCGGGTGTGCTGCACGCAGTTAGGACACCGCAGAAAGGCAAGTAGGATGCTCAGGATTCCGGGCTGGATGAGCCTGGAATGCTGCAGGTCAGGTCAGGAGGGCATTGCAGGGCCACGGGTTAGGGAGAGAGGAGGCTTTCAGAGCAGCACCCTGGATCTTGTGAGTGCTCTTAGGCACTCACTTCCAGAAGCAGTACTTCATAGGAGGGGGAAAATATAAAAAAAAAAAAGAAAGAAAGAAAAGGAAAGAAAAAGAAAAGAAAAGAAAAGAAAAGAAAAGAAAAGAAAAGAAAAGAAAAGAAAAGAAAAGAAAAGAAGGCAAAAAAATGGAGCAAATGAAGACTGTGTTGCTCCAGGGTAGAGAAGGCCATGAAGGAATGGCAGGAGGATCCCACTTGAGCTCAGTGACTCAGCTGCTCTCTGTTGGTGCAACATTTTCAGCCCAAAACTTTGCAAGAGTTTCAAGCAGATGGCTGTTTCCCAGGAGCGGATGGGAAGGGGGCCCAGCATCATTGAGAGATCTTGTTAGGCAGAAGTGAGGTGAGGCCATCCTCTGCTCCTTGTCCCCAGCCCACCTAGAATCCACAGTTCCCAGTGTTTCCCCTCAGTGGGGTGCACAGTCTCTGAAAATGCCCAGTGGAAGAGGAATGGCCAGGAAGCCCTCAGAGATACACAGTAAATCCCATGTTTTCGTGTCTGTGGATCCAGCAGTTTTCCCTGCTCCATTTTTAATTCAAAGATCCCTAAGGGAAATCAGTGCTTAGGGAGTCTTACACTGAAATGAGCCCATGTCCTGCTCCTCATCTGCCACCAATCTGGCTCCCCAGCTCTCACCACCTTCACTCAGTCTCACTCTTCTCCTTTGACACCCAAATCCCTCATTAGCTGAGATATCTTGGCCTCCCTCCTTTCTCTCCCCTGCCCTTCCCTTCCCCAGCTCCTCTCTGCTCCATCACACCTGCACTCTCTTGGGGACCCAGCCTGTCCCCACATCCTGCTTGGTCCCCAGCATTTCTTCTTCAAAGGCCACTCCAAATTCAGTGGACCTGAGGATGGAATCCTCAGCCCTTCTCTGTGTAACAGCATCATTTGACACCCAGAATTGTAAAAATAAATGATTGCTGATGCATAAAATGTTGCAGTGAAGCATCATCAGTAGTTCAAGGTTCCAAAACTGGTGGAACTGGCAGGCTGAGCAGGTGCATTGGCTGGCACAAATGTGGCAGGAGGCTGAAGGGGGACCCCCATCCCTGGCCCACCAGTCCTGGGTGGTGACAAACAGCTGATCTTAGTGGTCCTGTACTGGGAGGAATGGAATTTGCTTTCTTACATAGACAAAGCTGGTGGTATTGACATTGTTAAGTCTTTCTGAAAAATGTCCCTGTTTTCCACTGCACTGAAGGTTCAGCCACAGTGGTTGTGTTTTCTCCATGCAGCTAGCTTGCTTTGGCTTTCTCAAAGGGAGAGAGGAATATTAGTGAAATAGGAAGAATATTAGTGAAATATTTCAGGAGTTTCAGGGTACAAAAAGGTTTACATCACAGAGCAGCCAGATACAATTTTCTGTGCTGCTGGGATGCCTTGACCCAACTCTTTTGCATGCTTTGGGGCCAGATGTAGCAGGAAGGTGCTCCTCCCCTCAGGGCTATATCCAGGAGGACTTGCCCAGTGCTGGACACAGGTTTATCCTGAAGTGCACTTCATAGAACCCTGCTACAGTGGGAACTATCACCCTTCCTTCCCTATACTCCAGCAGGGTATAGGAGCAGCCCTGGATTTGAATGCAGAAGGGTGAATGTGGATCAGACTGGGGAAAGGAGTAAATTGAGGAAGGAGAGGCACAGTGTGTCTGGAGAAGTCACCCAGGGCCAAAGAAAAGGTGTATATGCCACCAGGGCTGCCAGTGGTCCCTGGGGAAAGGGTATTAAGAAAAGGATGTTCTTGGTCACTAAAACCGATTGCAGCTGTGCAGCCCTCAGTTCCTCCTCCATTTATGTGACTTCTGGCTCCAGACCATGGGTCACATCCTCTCTAGGGCTAATCCAGAAGGAAGATGACAACCTCCTGCTGTTGTGTCTTACTTCATTAACTGAAGTGGCAGGAAATGAAAGGATTCAGTCCTTCTTGGGACATATGTGGATGTTAACACATTGCCACATGATGGAATTTCTATTTTTTTCACTTTGCTCTTTTTATAGGAAATACATGCTGTGAAAGGGACTTTGAGGCTGTAAAGTCAGACACTCGGGACTTCAGAGGAGCCAGAATTGGGATTTCTCCCTGAATCTATATTTGGTCCCTTTGTGAAAGTGTTATCAGGAGGCAAGGTGCGACGGTCGCTTCCTCCTGCACACCTCTACAGAGCACACAAGAGACACCATTTACACACAGAGCTGAGTTTTCTCCTTCCCTTTGCTCAAGAGGGGCACAGCCTGGGGAGCATGACAGTGGGCACTAGCTGGGGTGGTCACAGCAGGTGACTAGGACAGGTTGAGCCAGGCTCTGTGAGATCCATGTCTGATGCAAAGCCCGGGACCGAGCAGGCAAAGTCCACCTTGGACTCCGCTCTCTCGACTGCTCTGTATTCAGACCCGCTCACAACACAATTAGTTGTTTTTAGAGCTGTTGTCAAGCACACCAGTACAGCATCAACATGTTCACACCTCCCCTCTGAGGAGTCAGAAGTATCCCCTGCTGTGGGGTGCCCAGCCAAAACACTGGATTTCCCAGCATGCTTAGCGGCGCTGTAGTCAGCAAAGTGCTCTCTGAAGCCAACTGCCATCGATTTCAGGCCCTGCTGGGAGTGCTCAGCCCCAGTTCACGGAAACCTCTGAGGTTGAGGTGAATTGTGAAGGATGGAGCATGTAGGAACTCCCGTGACACATCCAGCCCTGGAGAACAGGGCTCAGCTACACCAACATCTTTCCTTTCCCGGAGGCCTCCCCCTCACACACTGCATGGGTATCAGCTTGTTCAGCAAATCAGGCAGGGACCCCAGTGTCAGCACTATTTTTCAGTATATAATCCTGCATCATCTTCAAAGCAAATCCATCCCCTCTCAGACAAGGGAGAGGAATGAACAAGGATCCTGTGGTCTGTTTAGTCAAGCACTGGCTCCATAGCATCTATTCAGCAGTGGACATCCTTCCTCTTAACATTCATCCATTTTGTTTTCTCACTGTTGGGTTTTTTTGAGTGCAATAATGTTTGAGAACGTTAGACTTGTCCTCTCCTCCAGTGTGATAGAGCTTGTGAACTTCTTGCTGCAGGTTGAACATGTTTGTGCATTCTTCTGTGGCCTCACAAGATACTTTAATATGCCCCTCCAGAGGCAGGACGCTCTGATACAGAGCAGTGGAGGGGGTTTTGGGTGGTATGACAAAGACAGCAATGACAATGGGTTCCTCAGGGTCTCAGCCCAGTGCTCTGTGTGCCTGCCTTAGTGCTCTGCTTGGGTACCAAGCGTGGTTTTCTGGATCTGCTATCTGATGGACATGAGGTCTTGCTCTCATCCATTACACCAGTATACATGCAGGGAACTGGAGGGGATGTTGATTCTCATGTTGGTGCCAAAGCTCATGTTGGATAACTGCACCCATTTGTCCTCCTCCTTCCTTCTCACCCTTGGCTGGTGCAGTCTTTGCCTGCAGCTCCTCTGCCCCTGGCACAGCTGCTTTCCAGCACTGCTGGAGTTAGTCCCCCCTAGTGTACTCTGGCTAGTGAGGGGTACTACATCATGGCTAGCCAGGGGAACTGAGATGAGCTCTCTAAAAGAAAGATGTAATCATCATTTTAACAAGGCATTTATGATTTTTGCCTCTTTTTTAGCTATCATTTTTTATGACCAAATACAGCGCATTCTGGTTATTGATTAGTAGAATAAATCCAATACTTCTTAATTAATCAACTGATTAAAAGCAGATTGTTGTTTATAGCCAGTCTGGAGGATGTTTGCCATCTCACCTGGACCCATCTTCCTCCTTGATTAACATCTGCATAACACTCACCATTTCTGGGATTATTCGTGCTGGTAAATTTGCCTTCGAGGGACTGCCACTGAAAGCAAAATGTAAAAGGAGTGTAAAACCCATTAGTACAAGTTCTTTTGATTACTCAAAATATATTCCCACAGCCCTAGAGCTGTTCATCAGAGCAGATTTACATCTCTGCATTGTTCATTTCCTAAGACTCCAAATATCCCAGTTAGGCAGAAAAATATTTTTAACCCACGGAGCACAAAACACGAGAGGCGATGAATATGCTGCTGCGTGGAAGACTGACTGTGTGCATGTCACTTTTCTCACCTAGGTCTGATTCAAAGAGAGAAAAAACAACTTGGAGGTTACTAAAATGTCAGGGTGAGCTGATGTAAAATGGTTCTTCAGCAGTAGTGACAGCATTTGGTGCGGACAAGGTCTGTGAGATCCACTCTGGTGGGTAGCCCTTGGTGGGGTTGGTTAAGTGTCTATTTATAGCTTGATGCTTCGTGTGAAATACCATGAGTTTGTCAAAACACGATGAGAAACACGGGTGAGGCAAATGATGGGCTTAATGGTGGTATGAAGCTGTTAAAGGAACTCAGATCACGTGTGAGAGGAAGAGAAATGCTGGGTGGCAGAGCCCTACAGCACAGACAGCCTAGTCAAATAAACAGGTACTCCAGAGATCCAGGGATTGATCCTGTTCCCATTGAATGGAATGAAACAGAGCTATTCTCTGTCAGCCCTTCCTCCCAGGCCATAGGAGTGCCTCTGTCTGCTGTGAGCAGGGTATGGATTTCAGGCTGGTTTGGGTAACACTGATTGTGCAGTTCCTATAGGCTATTCTTCTGGTTTTGGCATTTATCCTTGGTTCTGTGCCAGAGCTGGAAACTCTTTTTTTCTTCTCCGATCCTTCTCCCCTCCCATTGCTGTTTCTCCTGCTCTTTGCGGTCCTGCAGGAATAGTGCTGTTAAGTAATTGTGCACTTAAGAGATGCCTGTGCTTGTGACAGGGGTGAGACTCAGTCAAACCTACCATGGCTTGAATCTCCCTTCCCAGACCTCAGGACCTCTTATTGCAAGTCTGGGATGGCTCCGAGTATAGTTATAGTTGGAAAAGAGCTTCTGTAAAAATTACATCTTGTTGTTCCATATTTATTCTCCCTCAGTGGTTTCCATGTCAAATTTGCTCAGTTTACCAGTCAAAACAAGATATTTCTACCTGCCAGCTCTGCCAGCTCAGCCTGGGCTCTGGAAATCAAGCTGTGCTCTCTCTGCTCTGGACATCATCACCAGCCAAAAAGGATTCTCGAATCAGGGCTGAGCTGGATGTGATTTGGATTATTCACGAATATGATTTGTTCTCGGGTAGCATTACAGGCTCTGTGTGACAAACAGCAGCAAGGGTCCTGTGCAGTACCAACTGACCAACAATGTGTCCATTTTACATGGAGGGGACACCAAAATGGGGGCAGCTTTTGGGGATGACACAGAAAACCTGTGGCAGCCATGGAGTATCTCCAGGAAGTTCAGTTTCCTGCTATTGCTCTTTATTAGTGAGAACAGACCTGAGCACCTTCACTGCATTGGTTCACTGTTTGGTCACCTAACCATGATCTGTCCTTCAGCTGTGGTAGCCTGTGAAATCCCCAAAGGGAAGAGGAAGGTGGGTCCACTTCTTGCTGCAGGGAAATGATATAGTCTTAGGAAAGGCTCTCACACCCAAAGGGCATTAACTTTGTCCACAAATAGTTCCCTTCTGGATGGAGCAGGAGAACATTCCTCATCATCCTTTTCAGAGAAGCTCAAGTTTTGAAAATGTGATCATGGGCCTAATATCTTTAAAAAAAATACACATGGCAGATAAAATATTCACTGTGAGTGAGCTGGTCATGTAGTAGAAAAAGTAGGAAGGGTGTCCCAGCTGTTCACTAGTTCCAACCTTCACTTCTCTTGCATTTCAGTAACAAGTCTCACCACAGGCTGTCAACAAGAAGGGACACCAGAGCCTTCCTCATCCCAATGTGATGCTCCACACTCTGAGCCCACAGGGTTGTTTCAGCCCCTAAAAGCCTCTGTTGCCCTGAAAATGGGATAGTTTCCCTGGTGTGCAGTGCACCAATATACACCCAGAGCAGAGGTGTTTGATTTATTTCATGTCTGTGCAAAGATGGGTGCTACCACACTAGTGCAAAACATCTGCAAAATATGTGTCTTGTTACAGGAAACCTGCCTAAATTCACACTAATTGGTTAGTAATTACTACATCATCTACTATTGGTCAAGCATATTTAAATTAGCATCGTGCTCTTTGAAGGTGTGGGGGTAATTTGTATAGTCCTTTAATTGGGTTGGTGATTGAAAACTCCCTGTGTCACCTTTCCTGTGTTACTGCTGAGTTTTGGTGACTTGAGGCCTCTGGCAATCCCCAGTTCTTGATGCCTTCTGGGGCAGGTTGTTTCCTCTTCATCAGTCCTTCAGCTCTTCTTCAAAGGTATGGTTGTTACCAAAGCAAGGCAGTGCAATGAACCCTAAATTAAACAGTATCTAAGCATAAAGCCAAGTGCATTTCTGTCCCTGTAAGGTGGGAAATTCTACTTTATAGATATCATCAGCTTTTATCTACTGTACAGATCAACCCTACCAGGAGCAATGACCCAGAAGCATTATGCCTTACTCGGTTCCTATGACAGTGTATCATCTCATGCTTGCATTTGGCACCAAAGTTCATCAGTCAGCTGAGATGTGAGAACACCAAACTTCCCCTTCCCCTTCCACAGGTCATAATGGCAGCAGAACCACAGAACCAAGATGGGTTTTCTGATCAGCATCTCCCCAGCTACCAGCTCTCTGGTGTCCTTGCTCTTCTCTCATGCATTGGCTGCAGTGAGACAATCCACCTGCAGGCTTCTTTAAGAGCTTAGAGTTAGTGAGACCACATCTCATGACTTCCCCAGGCTGGTGGAGATGTGCCATGGCAAAAGCCAGGTTTGAGGGCTCCACCAGGCAGCTCAGCAGGGAATACATAAAGAAACGGATGAGGGGTGAAGCTCTGGATGTAACATGAGAGGCTGTTTCCACTGGTAGAGGAGGCCACCCAGGTTACAGGTGGGAGCTTACTGGTGAGACATTGTCACCTGTAGAACAAAACCTCCTTCACCTGGGGAGAAGGTCTGCTGGAAAGTGCAGCCTGCTGGCCTCTGGGGAAGGATGTCAGTTTGGTAGGAAATTTTGAAAGTGAGGGAGCGGGTAGGCTACGAGCTGAATTTTTCTTCTTATCCTCCTTTCATAGCAAAAATAGAACATTCATCACAAGTTCCTCTACATGTTTTTCTTTCCTGCTGCACACTAGCTCCTTGCTAGTATTTGAAGCTAGAGAAAAAAAAAAAAATTGATGAGTGCTCAAGTTAATAATGTGTGATTATTATGTTGATGAATTGCCGGAGATGTAAAAGCTCTGCAAGATTCGCTCATCCATGCATCCTGAGTGCAAGCAATTATTTTGGTGAACAAATAGCAGTTAGTTCTAGTTAGTTCTATCTCTTAATAAGTGCTGGGCTAGAAGGTAACTTGGTAGCTTTTGTCCTGCTGAATTTCCAGGATGTTTTTGCAAATCAATCGTTACTGAAATGATGGAAACACCAGCACGTGGGTCACTCTTTCAAAAGCGTCCAACTAGCAGACTTGAATTTTTCTTACTATGAAACACTTCCAGTGCTCAGTCATCATGGAATTTTTTAAGATTTTCTCTGTCTTGATACTGTGCAAAAAAAAAAAAAGCAGAATGGCCTGAGCAAGGGACATGCAAAAGACTCAGAAGCTGGGAGGTGAAAACATATAATCCCATGTATAACATTTGGAAAGGAGGAGGCTTGTTTGTGTGTGTGCTTTGCTTCTCATGATTTCTAACTCAGACTCATGATTTTAATGTGAATGCCATGGTATTTTCAGGCCTGACTCACTCCTTTTTTTCCAGTACTCTCACTGTAAATTGTCCTGTCACAGAGTATAAGCATTGGGAACCACGCGACCCCAAAGATCTGCCCTCAGGCTGAGCCAGAGAGCCATGGTCCCTTCATAGGGTAAGGGAAGGACCAGGTGCACAGGCTGGGGAGGTGGTGGGAAGCTTCTAAAGTCAGCATTAAGAGAAGACCTAATAGCAGGCTCTATTGGGAAGGATAAGGTAGACACCAGGAAAGGGCTCTAGCTCCTCAAAGGACCTGTAGAAGTAACAAGAAAGGAGTGACCTCTCTTTTGGAGATGACTTTGCTCTGTTAGGTGATGAAGGACTGTGTCCAGCACCATAAAAAAAATCATCTCATGGATGTATGGCAAGTAGGCCACAGAAGGGCTGTCCCTGGCTGTTCCTGGATGTCCCATTCCCAGTTTCAATATTTGTGCAGGTTTGGCATGTCCTGACCTGACCATGTTTGTTTCTTGCGTTTTTCCCCTGCAATCCAGGAATATGATGTTATGGTATCCTTTAAAGACAAAAGTCCATAAGCAGTAATGAAGAGGTGTGACTAACTCATTAAATATTGAAAACCCAGGAAAAAAGGAAAACACCTTCAAGTTACTATGAGAAAATGACAAGTCCAGATTTTTTGTTGTTGTACTGTGACTTCCAAGACAGAGTAGTGCATTTGATATGAAGAGAGAAGCTTGTGCTAACCCATTTAAGTAATTTGGTTCAGCTCATTTTCAGCGAGGGGGATTAGGTGGCTCAGGATTTGGTAACATGTGAGAGTGTTCTCCCAGACAAGTCACATACTCAAGTACAGGCCAGGTCTGCAGTTGTTTGGGGGGTGATATTTCCAGTGTACATGAGAGAGGCTCCTCCACGTAGCAGACATTTATTTGTAACATGTCAGAAAAGCCTGACACTGAAAAGGTGGTTCAGGCTCTTTGTACCCTGAGTGGGCAGAGAAGTGAGACTGATGGGTAGTGGGGGAGAAATTTCCATGGCTGACAGGTGGAATGCAAGAAAAATTGCTAAATGGCCTCGGCTCTCTGCCACTCTAGTGGTCCTTTGGGAGTGTTGTGTAGGGAGAGGAAGTTGGGTGGTGAGATCCAGAATGTGTGGGTAGGTGGGTGGGGGATGTTCTACCCCTGGAACTGTTTGATTGTGGGTAGGAGGGTGGTGCCTTGTTCCCATTTACTGTGTGGTAAGGAGTGTGGGGGTCTCTGCACTGGGGATTCAGCCCTAATCCTGTTTTAAAATAGGTGTGTTTATGTGGGCTTCCTAGCACTGGAGCTTGTGCAGGGACAGAGTGTTTGGGGTTGTAAGGAATGCTTTCCAAGCCCTGAGGGAGCTCTGGGGGTAGGTCTGCTCTGAGAATAACCTGGTGAGCTGGAGGTGAGGCAGGAGCAGGCAGCTGCCTGCGCTGAGGACTGTTCTGTGTGGAAGCTGTGGGTACGTGATTAAACACTACGTCCTTTGGCACGTTTAGCTGGTGGGATAATAGAATCATAGAATTTTAAGGCTGGAAATGACCCCTAAGATCATCCAGTCCAACCATTAACCTACCGCCACCAAGTCTACCCTTAGACCATGTCCTCAAGCACCGCATCTCCCCGTCTGTTAAACACCTCCAGGGATGGGGACTCAACC
>VXBZ01003834.1:27302-44234 GCA_013399135.1 Heliornis fulica
GCTCAGCAGCCTGCCCGGGCTGGGAGGGGGGTGGACAGCGGTGGGAAAGGGCAGAGCAGCGCCCGGTCTGGCTGTGAGGAGATGGAGCAGTTGTGAGCGCTGAGGGCCTGAGCGAACGCGGGAGGACTGGGCTACCGCGGAGTGTCCGTCCCCAGCCACCCCCCGGCCTCTCAGGCAGGCAGGACTGTGCCCCGAGGCTGCCCTGCACACGGGAGGTGTTCTTGCCTGCCAGCATCCTGACAGAGGTAGGAGGGCAGGAGAAAGGCGGGGGCGGCTCATCGGTGTGGGCCTGGTGCTTCGCGGGGGTGCTGGGGAAGGGGAAGGCCTGGCCTGTGGTGCTCTGTCAGCGTATGGTATCCGCTCCCTTGGGAAGGCCTCTTGCCCGCCTGCTGCTGCTTCTGGCGGGGCTGCCCAGTGTCTCTGCTTTTCCCAGGCTTAGCTCGGCGTGTCTGAGGGGAAATAAGTGTTTCGTACTGCCTGGCCCTGCAGAGAGGGATGTAAAACCAGAAGCGGCCCGTGTGGCCTGCAGGCTGCAAAGCCACGAAGGGTGGGTGCCCTGGACACGAGGAGGAATGTCCCTGCAAGGGGTGGGCAGGTGGCCGATCCTTGCTCTAGCAGCACAGTGCACTGGAAGGTCAGGGCATTGTCTTCATCTCCTGATGAAGAGCTGGATCTGCTTTCTGCAACGACCCTGCTCCAACAAAGAAACTGATGGCTGTGGCAGCCCTGCAAAGTAAGCTGGTTATTGTAGTTGGGAATTGGTGCTCATCAGCTCTCTAGGAGTTGATGGCTTGGGTGGTGACAAGCTGATAATGATCATGCCTGGTAAGCACATGTGTGTGTCTGCAAATGAGAGCAAATAGCAGTTTGACTAAACCTGGGAATTTATTTTTCCTCCTCACTTTTTGTAACCTTACAAGTGTGCATCACCCAGACAAGAGAGATGCATGTGGAAGACTTTGGAAGGCAATCTTTCACCACTGAGGATGAATCAGCTTTAAAAATTCCTTCTCCTGAATATTGACCTAGGTCTCTTCCCAAGAAGAGATGGTGTTCTGAGTACTTGGGGATTTTTCTTAGTGCTGGAAGCCCTGTGTGTGTATACAGGTGCTCTGCTGAACTGAGTCTACCAGCAGTACAGATACTGTAAGGGTTGGTGTCTACTCTCTTGTTCCGTTTTTAAGCCTGTACATTTGAGATCTTGTTTTTATTCAGCTTGGGTAGCTGTCTACTAACATCTTTTAAAATCGACCTTGATTTAGCTTCCTCTGTAATCCTTCAATACCTCTGGGACAACCTTTACACTGTTTTTGCAGCCAGTTGATTGTTCTCTCTCACTTCCAAATTTCCATGGGATATTTGCGATATCCCACTCTAATACCTACTAATCCATTAAAAATACCCATGAGATAGATTAGGTAATCCACTGTGCCTCACAGATTGTGCTCCTTAGCTCTCTGCTTTCTCTAGAATAGTCACAGAATGAGTGCTACATCTGCACTGGGAAAGCATTGTTCCTCCAAAAGGATCCCTCAGCACTGGCTCACAAGCAGGCACAGCTTGCTTGAGAAAATGCTCTGTATCTGTTCAGATCTACAGGGACAGCTTCATTTGATAACGTGCTGGAAATGTGGCTGCCATTATCAAGGTTAACCTGTGTGTTGGCAAAGAGAATCACAGGATAGCAGTACTTGAGTGGTCAGTTTTGCCAGCTCTGCAAGTGCTGTGTCTCAGCTCCATGCTGAAGAACTGACCTCATTGCTTGTTTGGAGGAAAGCCTGCCCCTTACTGATGATATTGGTTTGTTCAGTGTTTGGATATTCCAAAAGCCTGCTCATGAGCATTGCTGTGGTTGTGTGCTCCCTTAGATGCTCCATGAAATGTGTACTGTCCTTGATACTGCAATCTTTGTGAGAGCTTGCTCCTACTTTTAATTTCCCTAGTATTCCCCCTTCTTCAATGAAAAGTGCAAGCTTGGTCATCTAACTGGATGAGGTGAAAAGCCAGGCTGCCAGGAGACCAGGATGGTATGGGCTGGAAGTCCTCATCATCCTCCTTGCACAGGATGATGCTGTGTCTGGTCCAGTGTGGGGGGAGGGTAAGCCTAGCAAGGTTAGGAACAATCCTGTTTCGTGCATGGGTTCAGCAGCTTAAGAAGTGCCAAGCACTCCCTAAAGAAGCATGGCAAAAATTAGGAAACCTGTCAGGCAGAAGAAACTGTTTTCTGCCAGACCTACTTGGAGACTAGCTGCAATCTCTATGAGAATTAGTGTGGTAGACACACCCCCTGCCACTGCAGAATAATGAATCCACGGGGATGTATCAGGCATTGACAGCCTCAGATATTCTGGAGACTGGAGCCCTGTCTTTCAGCTGCAGAACACAATGCTGGCTTCATGTGGAGGAGATTCCTCATCAGCAAGTCCCTCATATTCCCTGTTCCACCACAGACAAGAAGGCAATGTCGTATTTGCTGAGTTGCCATGAGACCATCTCTCTTTCTGGAAATGTTTAACTTGGCCAAGTGTGTAATATAGTATGCTTTGCTCTTTTAAATCCAATGATGTCATGAAATGCCCTGCTAAGAGTAGGGTGAGACCTTTGGTACTAACCTCTGAATGTGTTTCATGTTCCTGGATGTTGTGCTGAGCTTGGGGAATTTAGAGCATGGCATTAACTGTGGGTGGGGGATAGGTCATGGAAATAAGAGTAAAGAAACAATTACAAAAAAAAAGGTTGGAGAGTGTTTAATGGGTGTTTAAGCCTTGATTTTGTTAGAAAAGTTTAATTAGGTTCTTTAGAGACCCTACTGAACTAAGTGCTTCTAGATGTCACCATAAATCAGAGCTGCTGGATGCAAGTGGTTCCCAAAACACTCCTGCTTTCATGATGCATGGTCAACTTTTCTCGCTCCTCAAGCAGTGTTAACGCTTGCTTTGTGCCTGATGCTAATCCTAAACTGAAAAAAAAAAGAAAGGAAAGGAACAGGAAAATTAATGTTGGGAAACCTCTTTGTGATTTAGCTTGTGTAACCTGCTGGGGTGGCATCTTTTAGACATTCTGCTATTAACTGCAGTAGCAGAGCCTCATTCTTGGATCTGTGAGCACAGCTATTATGCAGGTAGCAATTTGTGAGCTGCTCTTACCATCCTCCTGTATGGTGAAAACCCAGGACTGTTTTCTTTCTCCCTGCCCTAGGCTATAGATACAGATCCTCCACAGTGAACTTGAGTGTCCTGACAGTAGACTGACCTTGTGAGTTGGCTTTTAGGTGGGTTTGAAGCAACTATGGCCCAGGACTAATTAGTACTTCAGCTGAAAATTATTCAGGGGTATCTGTTTTGGGAGGGACAGAGTGGGATTTCTGAAGAGATCAGATGGTTTCATCCAGGCAGCAGCTCCTCAGCCAGTGACAAGCTTTGTGCTGGATGTGCTGCCTTCTGCACCTCTGATTACCTGGGAGCTCTTCCCTCCTAAATAACCATGTCTATCAGCCCCTGTATAACTGACCCATTGCCACAGGTAGCAGTGATGTGGGCTGTGGGTTTAAGCTGTGCCCTCGGGTTCAGTGCTGGGAGCAAAGCAGAGGCAGTGGCTTGGGCAAACCATTTTCTGCAGAAAGAACAAGTAGATACTGAACAATTCTTCCTTGATCAGGAGAGTGGAGACAAGGCTGAAGGAGATAGTCCTGGCACTGAAATTACAGTCTGTGTGCTGGTCTTGCCTTTGGCAAACCTAGGAACATTCCAGCTGCTGATCCTGTTCTGAGTGGGGTCCATTGAAAATGTGAGAAGGGCATTGCAGTCCTGTAGCTACATATATCAGTGAACCTTGCCATCATCATGCCTTCTTCTATTGCCCTGCAGCTACAGAAACAGTTCTGCCAGCCAGTGCAGAGGAAACTTGTCTGGGACTTTCCATTCCTGAGTACCACTGCTCTCCTCTGGCTTCTGGACAGCTGGGCAGGAGGAGGTTTTGCATGGGTGAAGCATAATGCCTTATGTGGGTATTTACCATTGCAGGGTAAGGCACAGACCTGTTCAACACGTGGGTTTAGTGGCTGAAGCCTCTAATTTTCTCTGATTGGCTTTGTTTACTCAGCCTAAGACCTTAGAACAGCTTTCCTGCTGCTTCAGGGACCTCAGACACTGGTGATGCCACGGGCAGGGTGCAAGCAGGGACTCTGGGGCTCATGCACAAAGCTGTCTGGAATAATCTTTCCTCCTGTCCAGGAGAGACAGTGCTGTGCTCCCTTTCTCCAGCATGCATGATGCACTCAGGTGACAAGAGCTCAGCTGCCCCTTTAACATCTCCCACCCCCTGCACAAAGCCAGCAGCTCCCAGGACGGGTGGGGTGGCTTTGGACAGGCTTCTGTGGTTTGATGAGATGCTGCACATGGCAGGCTGCTTTCCCTTTGCTCTCTGCTGGTGACATGTCATCTTCCCTTCAGCAGCTGGTTTCTGGACACCATGCTTTAAAAGGGAGATATAGACAAGCTGGCACAAGGCCAGAGGAGAGCAGCCCTAATTCCAGAGCTTTGGAAAACATGACCTCTGAGGGGAGGTTGAAGAAATCAGGTGCATTTCATCCAGGCAAGACAGTACTGGTGGGGGAGGGAGAGGGTGCCATGGTTTCTCAGTACATAAAAGCTGTTGTTAAGGAGAGATGATCAATTTATTCTTCCACTGCCATTGGGGGAAATGATGAGGAAAAATTTGCATTTGCACTGCAGAGAAGGCGGGGGGGGATGTCCAAGGGAGCTGTGGAATTTCTGACACTGGTGCTTTAAAGAAACTCTGGTCTGCTTCCATGAAAGATAAGGGCTGTGCAACCTCCCAGGATCCCTGTTAGTGCCTTTGTTCCCGCAGTTGAGGCTGAAGGGTAGGTTTGAGGCTGATGCCCGTCCCTTAGCAACCGCAAGCCTTGGCTCTGCCCGCATTGCCAGGTTCACGTGGACAGAGATGCACGAACCAGACTCCTCAAAGCACTGGCTGTAGCTCCTAGAGGTGCTGAGCTTTCAGCGGATGATAAAGTAACCTCTGGTTTTCTGCCCACTGTTTTTCAGTCTTCTTGGCTGGGTCGGTACTGCAGTTGGGGATCTCATGGCAGAGAAACCCAAGCTTGCTTTAGTCTAACTTGCTTGGGGAGGAGTGGGCAGTTTCACAAGTAACCACTCATTCTCTGGAGACTTATTGCACTGAATTTCATGTCATTGCTGCTCTCTGCAGCTGAGGTACCAATCTGAGATCAGGAAGGCATGTCCTGATCTAGGCTGCCATCACCCCTGGCTGTAGTGCAGGCAGACACAGGCTTGGAACCAAGACCTTTCCTCCACAGATCATGCTGTGGGAATGACTTGAGTAGCACCATGACTCTTAAGTTCTGGGGCTTTTTAAGCGTTACAAAATAAAATGTGAAAGTAATAACTGGTTGCTGGGAAAATATTGCAGATTAGCACAAGTTGTTCTCTACTTTGACTGTTTTTGTATTTGACAAGTATCACTTGCAGAAAAAGGACAGGTTTTATTATAACTCTTTTGTCTGCTTCCCTTCCAACTTCCCGAGTACACTTTGCTCAGGCATCAAACCACTTTCAGGACAAAATGTTGGCGGTTTCTCCAGCGGTGGTGAGAAATGGGAATGTGTGAGGGTGCTGTTCACTGGTGCAAGTGGCAGAATTTCTCACAAGCCCCCCCCACTTGTGACCTTGCCTACAAACCTTTTCTAGGTGTAAGCTTTTTCTGCAAGGAGAGGTCTAGTTTTTTTGCACCCAAGACACAGATAAAAGCACGGACCTTTAATATCAAGTTTCCTTCTTCTGCCTTGTTTTAGATCCACAGAGTTCTGCCTTTTTTGGACAAACTTGCAGATGATGTTATCCTGTATTTTAAATACCCTACTTTTGTATCCCTCTTGCCTGAAGCTATTAACATTGGCAGAAATGATATCCTTTGTTTATTTTGTGGACTACTTACAGCCTGAATGTTGGGTGCCAGTCGGTTCAGTTGCTTGTTGGGCTGCAGTAAGATGTAGGGCATGTTTTTTCTGTTGGCTGTAAATGTTTTTGCCTCCCTGTCCTGAGGAGAGAGCGAGCCAGTTTTCACAACAGGGATGGAGAAGATGAAATGGCTTCCCTGTGATCAAGGTCTGGTAAAGGCAGAGCTTTGTACGCTTTGTCTTCAGGGTGATTGTAGGACAGTCACACGCTTCTGCCCGTGGGCTGATGGGGATGCACCCCAGGGGTTGCAAGCAGGCATTGGAGCCTAAGACTTGGTGTGATAGATGGGCTGTAGAGGTCTTGGCAGTGCCCAGAGTGGCCAAGAGGAACATTGCTGAGTGAGCACGGGAGCTGGGTGCAGCTGAGCCCAGGCTGATGGGGAGCAGCGTGGCGGCTCTACGCTCCAGCATTTGTCTTGGAGCTGGAAGTCAGGAGGTCTGGATCTTATCCATGGCTCTGACACTGAGTCACTGCATGACCTCAGGCACTCAGATACCATGGTGATGAGCACAGCACAAATGTCTAGACAGATAGATTAGATTGGATAGATCCTGTATTTGACAAGTATTTGTATATCACCACTGTCAGTGTCCCCCTGCTGTTACCACCCAGCCCACTGGTTTCAGTGGTCTGCCGTGAGGCAGGGAGGGGTGGGGCGAAGAACCACTTTTTGTGGTGAAGAAGGAGGGGACACATCACCGTGGTGACACCTGTGGTGACATAGTGGGAGCAGCACAAGCAGTAGGGCAGCTCGTGGAGGGAACAACACTGTGGCAGGAGTTAGGAGCTGGCTTCTCCCCAGCGCTGCTCCAGCCCTGTGCAGTGGCTTGGTCTTTTCTCCTGGAACCCATTAGTCTGTAAGACCCTCAGGGCAGCGGTGACTTCCCCCTCCTGCTATAGTTTCCATCCTAAGGCCCTGATTTCAGGAAAAAAACAAAAGAAAAAGACAAATTACCAAAGTGAGACTTCCTTAAAAGCTACCCAGTGCCACGGTCAGCCTCTGGCCCAAGGGAGGATGCAGGAGGATCTCTCCCCAGAGTGACTCTTGGTTCTTTTCCCACCTGGTTCCCCTGTGAAAGATGAACAGTGCAGCAAAGATGCAGCTAGGAGGGTGCAGTGGAGGGTTTAGAGAGGCTCTGCAAGGTCTCCTGAGCAACCCTGCCTCTGGCACCCCTGACAGCAAGCTGGAGAAGAGCACTGCCTCTTTAAGGGGATTTGCATAGCAGGGCCTAATTACAGTTGTTGATTCTGATGTTTTCAGTGTTGTTCATATTCCATTAAAGGATAATGCCGCTTAATTTGCAGCAGAGGGTCTCGGTTAACAGTATACCCAATCACAAGACAGCCCTAATGACACTACTTCCTTACTTCTGGTAACACATAATTAAAAAATCACTTCATTTCCAGTTGTGTGGTTCTCCCCTCTCCCCCAATCTCCTAATTACTTTCTAAGCCATTTCATGATTATCTGTAAATATTTCAGCACTTAGATCTACTAATGAGTCCATGGAAGAGTTAATACCTTGAGTGGCATCGCTGCTTGCCATTCCCTTTCCAGGACAGCATTGCAAGTATGTGAGAAGAGGGGCTTTGCTTCTGGGGGGATTAGGTTTGTGCTCTGGCTCTGGGGATGGCAGGAGAGGGGTGGTGCTTGGAAGCCCCATCTCAAGCTACAGGAGGTTTTTTGACCTATTTTGGCAGTGGATATGTATCTCTGCAAGCTGGTTTATGTGGCTCAAATCCCACTGAAAGGGCTGGCTGGGGGAGCTGCTTGCCAGGGTACTTGAGTAGAGCAGGGTGTGGGTTTGGATCTACCTGGGATGGCCACAGAATTGGGTGTTCTCTAATCCAGGTGCCACTCTGCTCTGCAAAGCCACTGTGCAAAGGCTGCTTTCTTACCTCATAGGTCTGGTTCCTGTACCTGCCTGGTGTGTTGGGTATTACAGTTCACTTGGGGTTGTCAGACTGAGCGCCCAGAGTGATGGAATGAGCTGGAATATCTTCCCTGCCCATGTGTTTCTTGGGCTCAATTGCTGTGTTCTTTGTATGGTCAATCAGTAACACCTTCTGCAAGCCCACTGGGAGCCTACTGATGGTCTCTGAAGGCATTATTTGGAATAACCACAGATAATTGTATAACTAGGGGGTAATTAACTTCCAGGAATTAAAGAATCGAGTTTAGGCAACACTGCTCCTAGGAGTGAGCCTGTAAGGCTGGGAGCTAGAGAAATCTGCTCCTCTCTAATCATTACACAGCACAAGTGACTTGGAAACCTTTGATACTTGGGGAATGTGAGGATGCTTCAAATCATACCCATGAACTTCTAGTCAAACCTTTAATAGCAGAGAAAGGAGAAGGGCTTGAATATGGTTCTAACCCAGGTCATTTGTGTTTCAGGTAACCCTGTCACAGTGGGAATGAGCATCCATATCTCCAGCATCGATCAGATCTCTGAAGTCAACATGGTAAGTCTGGAAAAAAAATAAAAAAAAACAAGCAAGAAAAAGAAAGTCTCATAAACTGTTGTTCCATTTTCTGTATGAGATGTGCTTTCATAACAGTGGAGCCACCTGAGATCTCAGGGTGCACTTCTGAAAAGCTGGGTACTCCCACCTCTGCTTCCTTCACCTCTTCCTGCAGATCTCCACTGCAGCTGGGAAGGTGCTGGAGGAAGAGTTACGTTTTTCTGTCTCTGAAGAGATTTATTTGGGTTTGTTTCTTTTCTTCTGCTTTGGACACAGAATTATGAGGAGTGCTGGGAGCTGTTGACTTAGGAGAGAATTCTTCCTCACTAGAGCATAAGGAATTCAAGGATGATGTGGGACCTCTGTGGTGCACAGCTGCTTGTGATGTGGCTGGACATGCTGAAGGACTGTAGTTCACTTCGTGACATGGGGGAAATTCTAGTAGGGTTGGTGACTGTCTCTACCAGCACACTGAAGTGTCTCTGGTCTTATCTGTGAAGGTGTGGATGGAGGATCTCTGCTAGCATCTCTGGAGCTGGTGGCCTCTTATCCAGAGTAGGTTCTCATCCTCTATACTCCTGTGCTGGTTGCAGAGACAAATCTCTGAGCCATTACAGCTTATGCCTTAAAGAGTAGATGCAAATTGTGTTTTTCAGTTGACACAAAGGCAGCGGTGGCTTTACAGTCAGCCTGTGCCTGCCAAGATGAAAAGCAGTCAGTGGCTTTTCATGTCTGCTGGTGGTAATTTGGCATTTCTTTGGAGATCTGGAGTGGAGAAGGAGGTGTCTGATGGCCATCTGGGTTTGGGTGGCATTGACAGGCTGGAGCTTTTCATACCACTGAGGAGAGAAAAATGTTTCTGCTCAGATAGCAGTGATTTAGGGTAAAGTCTGTTAATTATTTTAGTTGTGGTTTGAGTACACATCCTATGTGTCTCTGAGAAGCCCTCAGAGGAAGACATGGGTAACAAGGATCATGGCCTAACTTTTCTTCCTCACTCCTGACCAGAGGCTTCCACTCCAAACTCCTCCCTTCCAAAAGCTGAACAGAGTACAAGGCTGGTGGGATCCTCCTGGCAGGAGCTGTCCTGTCCCTCTTCCCAGTACATGCAGGAGGATCCTAGGCCTGTTTAGAGCTCTTGTTGTTCAAGTCAGTTAAACCTTGGTCTCCCAGTGCTCCTGTCCTATTTATCTGTTTCAGGACTTTCCTGCCCTGTTTCTCTGGCTCACCAGCTATTCTGCTGTTGCATGGGAGGGGTGGGCAAGACTATCTGATGAGTTGTTGTTGCTTTCCAAACTGCTTGAAAGTCCTGGATGCATGTGTTGATATGACCCAGGTTGAGAGTCAACTGTGAACCTTCAGGTTCTCCTATGGAACAGTCTCTTTTGCAGACTCTCTGCCCCACCATTACCATAATCATCTGCATGGCATGTTGCACCCCAGTCCAGTGACAGTGACACTGGACAGTGTATGAAGTCAGAAATTCAGGTACAGATCTATGCCATCATTGCTTTGAGTAGTTCTGCCTGAGGTTAGGCTCAACTTGGAAGAGCCAGATGGCTTAACCTAGTTCCATCCATCTTGCCTGTCAGGGCAGAGCTCAACTTTGAGTCACATCCTCCCCCGTTTTCAACTTGGACCTGAATTTCCTATGTGGTGAACCAGCTGTCACCTCCCTTACTAGAGCCAGAGGAGCAATTTGAGGTCTGGACCTGCAACTTAAGACCCCAGCTTGCACAAACATGCCTGGGAGGGAGTGAAGGATTTGTCTCTACTTTTACCTGGTCCTGAGAAGAGAGCTGAGCTCTTCAGAGGTTGGTTTAGGATAAACCTCCTGATGGAGATGTGCCAGTGTCTTTGCAAGAGGCTGTGACTAGGGGTGGGAATGGAATGGGGCACAAAGTGGCTGTATGTGGGAATCTACTCAAGATCAATAAGCACCTTAACAAGGCAGCTTCAAAAAGGGGTTAAAAAATCAGAACCATCTTAAAACCCAAACCTTTAGGGAGCAGAAGGGTTCTTGTGTGGTGTAAGCTTCCAGGCAGAGTGGACTCTGTGTGCACCATTCTTCTGTGTGACAGATGCCCCTTGGAAAGGGTTGTGTGTTACCTCTGCTCTGCACATGGATACTGGCAAGAAAAATAAGACCTTTTTTGGCATCATGTGTGATTGGGAAAGGGACTGTGAAATGAATAAATTAAAGGCACACAAGTGAAGCTGTGTTGTCATGACAACCAAATAGCTTCTATTGTTCCACAAGGAGTGTTATTACTTACTGCCCCTTGTAGGATAATTAATTAATCCTCAGACATCCTTTTGGGAACAGTGGGGCTGGGGTTGGGGACTCTGAGGAGAGCCCCCAGCTCTCCCATGCCTTTCCCTGGGTCTCTAGGCATCTGCAGGCTGTGTGATGGCAGGGAACAAGTGCTTTCAGGGACCAGCCATTGAATGATTCAAAAAGTTGTTTCCCACAGGAGTGCAGCTGGATGCAGTGCTGTGGAGGAAAAGGACTCCACCCATGACCTAAGGAGTGCTCCTTGCCTTCAGTTCTGTGGGAACTGTCTTCCTAAATTGACATTGTGGTGTCATTTCAATCCTGGAGGATATGGGGCTCTCTGCAAAGGCAGCACAGCCTTTATGCTAGAGGTTCCCAGGCACTCTGATACACAGAAGGCTTTGCACCAAGTCAGTGCATCTCCATCTCCTTGAGCACCAGGTACAGCTCAGAAGATAAAGAGTCATGCCAGGATGCAGGACATTCANGCTCATATATAAACTATATGCTTCCTGATACCTTGCTACACCAAGTCAGTACATCTCCATCTCCTTGAGCACCATGGTACAGCTCAGAAGATAAAGAATCATGCCAGGATGCAGGACATTCATAGATACAGTGCTGGCTTTGTAATGATCTTCCAGTGATGAGGGACTAAAGCTACAGTCCTCATTTAAAAAGGAAAAAAAAGGTTCATTGCAGTGGCTGCCTGTGTGTGGTCAGCTGTATTTTCAAGCTCACTTGCTAGAGTAATGTTTTATCACTGTGTATTCCTCTTAGCCCTGCTAAGCAACGCTGAGCCCCAGTCTCTGTTCTTGTCAGTGATTAGAAGGATTATTTTCTGAGCCAAGATCAGTGACATCAATTGAAATGCCTGGGAAAGGTTGCCAGGGGCCAGGCCAAATAGGTACTGGGGAGGGCACATTTGACTGGCAGACCCTCTGGGAAGTCCTGATCCATGAAGATGAAAGGCCTAGCTGGAGCCTGTTTGTGGCCTGTGTGAATTTGCAACTTGGGGATTTAATCAGTAGCTCAGATGATCTGCAGAGGGTGGAAGGATGGTACCTCCTAGTTCTGATTAAAGGGAACAGGCTGGATAAGTTGCCTTGGAAGTGCTAATATGCTACATGGAACAACATGCAGGTGTTTATAGATGCTTGTTTTAGTGATTCTTGGCCAGTGTGATGTTCAGGCCTGTGAGGATGGTTCCCAGTGTCCTGAGGGGTGAAGTGGCACTGCTGGCCCAGGAGGCTGAAGAGCACTGGCAGCGTGGGGCAGCTGAGGCAGCGTGCAGGTTTCTGTCCTCCTGACACATGGCCTGAATGCTGCCCAAAGCCACTACCAGCTTAATGCTCTGGTTCAACCAGTCTGCTCTGGTGCACCCAGTTCTGATAGTATCCAGTACTGATGGCACCAGGAGCTGGAGATCTTCTCCCAGTCCTGCATGTCCTTTTGATGCACAGCTGAGGACCAGCATGTTGAGGGTGTGTTGTGCTTGCTGCAAGGGCGGTCTAGAGGCCAATATTTCCAGTTGTAGCCTTCTCTCTCTAGCTGATCTTTGTGGACATATTTTTCTACTACCAGACAGTTTGGACTCCTTCAAGCATTAATGAACCATTTCAATAAGGAAAACCAGAAGTCTCGTATGCATTTGAATTGAGGGATGGTTGCCCTTCCTAACGCTTCAATTTTCCTGCCCTGTGATCTGCGAAGGCCTCAACCTGCTCCCTCCTGTGTGTCTGCACACCGTCGACAGCTCGGGGCATCCAGCCCTTGTAGTTGTGATCTCTCTGTGGCTCCTATAATTTATTCATCCCAAGATGCTTTCCCTACATCTGCAATAACATTGTCTCAGTTTGTTATAGCACCGGCTTTAAAGTTTTATAAACCTGGTGACAAGTTGAAAAGTTACAGGAGGACTGTTGTGGAGGGCTAGGGTAAGGAACAAGGCTTCCCAAGAGGAGTGTTTGCAGGAGTACCTGTGTTAAAGGAGCAGTGTCTGTGGGGTGAGCAGTGCCCACAGTCTGTGGGGCACACAGGGTAGAGGTTGGTGCAGGACTCTTGGCAAAGCCGACCTTGATTCTTCGCCTCATTGCCTCTCATTCCCTACTCCTGTATCACCTGTTGTCACACTGCTGGCACACTGCACTGGATCTCCAGGGGGTTATGGAAGGACACATCATGGCTGTTGTTTCCCAGCTTCTCAAAGCTTGCTTGAAAAAACAAGCTTTCTTGTTTGGCAAAGACGTTTTCCCTGTTCAGGAGAGATGTAGGAGCATCCCAAGACAGCAAAGAGTTGCAAGGGTTTTGAAGTGGCTTTTAACCCAAAGGGAAGTGGAACAAGCTGAGTGTAAGGGTGTTCTTGACCAAGACAGTTTTCCTATCAAGCATTGGAACAGGCTGCCCAGGGAGGGGGTTGAGTCCCCATCCCTGGAGGTGTTTAACAGATGGGGAGATGCGGTGCTGGAGGACATGGTCTAAGGGTAGACTTGGTGGCTGTAGGTTAATGGTTGGACTGGATGATCTTAGGGGTCATTTCCAGCCTTAAAATTCTATGATTCTACGATTCTGTGATTCCTACAGCCTGTTATGCCATTATCAGTGGGTCACTCTTCTCACTATGTCACATTTTCCATCTATTAGGCATGCTTGAAATAGCCTTTGTAGAGGAATTTGTCCCAATCAGGCTTTGCAGCTCTGTTTTCACCAGAACATGAATATGCACTGACTGGTTGAGTCTCAGTCTCAGCAAAGCCCATGCACAGTAGTAGATGTGCTTGACTCTGTGTGTGCTGGGTGTAGTTGATGGAAGAAGGCAGTGTGGACAGGTCCAGACTCCATGTGACAGACTTTTTGGTACACAATGCAGCAGCTGCTTAGTTCTTCTGGTCTTCTTGAGCTTTGGGCCCTTTCAGGAAAGGGGAAGGCAGGAAAATCCATATCTAGGTGGGATTGCTGCTCTGGAAGCATGATGTTTAATCTATTCTTGAACTGTTCTGGAAGTCAAATTGTGGATGAAAAACAGTGGTTTCCTTGGGGCTGTTGCAGCTTTGGCAGCAGCCTTTGAGGACCCTCTGCAGACCCTCTGCTCATCTTCAGTAATGGACAGAAATTACTTTGCTTCAATATGTCCCTGTAAAGGATTTTCCATTGGTATAGATGTCTTGAACTTTAAAACCCAAGATTTTAAGGCAAGGTTTCTAGTATTATAATGTACCTTATACCACCATATATTCTCTTCAAATGTATCAGCATTTTTCTTATTTTTAACTGCAAGCTTTCTGTTCTGTTTCTCTCTTCAATAGAGAAATAACGTACAGATATTTCCCAGCCAGCCTATTCTATACCCCTGGGTAGTCAGAGGTTCGAAAATGCAAAGGTTAAAGCATTTCAGTCCTACAGTCAGAGGTTTATGGAGTGATATGCTATGAGATACAAGTATGACATGACACTCCAGTGCTGTAAATGTTTCCCTGCAGCCTCCAGCTCTGGGACACACTGGTATCTCTGTGTGTGTGTGTGTTACATTTAGGTATTTAGGCTGGTGAATACTGAAGACTGCCAAAATATGGTAAAATTAAGAGGCAGCTTTGGTGCTGAGCAGCTGATTGTGTGCTGTGCTGGTACAGCAGGGGCTGTGCTCCTGTTGGATTGCTGTAGGCTCCTGGGATGGTAGTGCTGCAGGAAGCAGAGGATGCTGTGGGTCTTGGTGCTGGAGAAGGGTTGGATCCCACCAGTGTGGCATGGTAAGAATGGTGTGGTTCTGACTTGGTGCCTGGGGACATCTCACCCTGTGCTGGTTTGGACAGGTTGGGGGTTATGTGCTTTTGTCACACACTAGTGGCTTCTCCTGTGCTGTGATTTAAACTAAGGTATTGCAAACACACAGCTGAGGTGGAAGGCTTCTTCAGAGCTGGCACTTGTCTCTGCCTTCCTCTACCAATGATTACTTCATCCCAACTTAGGTCATGTAGCTGTTGTCACTTCGGGTCCTGGTGTGTGGGGCTGCAGTGCTTTGGATGGCTGTTTGCTTGGGAAGTCAAAGAGTGGCAGCCCTGTAAGTGTGAAACAGCATTTTCCTGCATGAGAGAGTTACCAGGGTGTGCAAAGGGTCCTGCACAATGGTGGGGTGCAGTGTCCAGTGCATGGTGACATCAGCTCCATACCGTCACCATGGCGCCTTTCTGGTGTCTCTGCCTGTCCAGCAATAGGAAGCAGCTTGCACATAAACACACAGCCACTTGGTCAGTTGGAGAGCAACAGCATCCTGATGCTTCTTCCCTCTGCTAGAGGGATGTTTGGAGACATAAAAGGTGGTTGTAGCAGGGTGGAGAGTAACCTCCAAACATCTCCATCCATAACATCTTTGAGCTGGTCTCCTTTGCAGGCAGGAGGTACAACTGCCTGATCTGTGTCTGTACTGAACTGGAAACACCTTTGCAACAAAGCAGATAGCAGGGACCCTTCTTATCTGCCATTGCTAGATTTGAGGTTATTGTCTGTCCTTGCACTGGTGACATCCTGTGACTGCTGAGCCTCTGGGTGACTTTCACCAGGACTGATACAGTCTAAAAAGGTCTAGAATCACCTATGTATATGTGCTTTTCTTTAACAGAAATCCCACTGATTGTGCTGAAAAATCCTTTGGGCTAAGGTAGTGCATGAGTACAAACAAAGCACTTGGCTTCAGGAGCGGTCTGCTCCTGAATGGTGGAGTGGGTGTTCAAGTTTAAACAAGCAGTGGTCTGTTTTCCACCTGAAAGATGGCTAGAGGAGCTTTTTGTGCAACTACATTGCTCAGAATGGTTAAGAATAAAGCAACCTTGTGAAGGGACCTGAAGTGCTCCTCATGCATTGGTTCTGAAATCGGTTGCAAAGAGATTGTTCTGGCCTGAAAACCAGCAAATAGATCACTGTGGCTCATCTGTTGATATTTGCTGTATTTATGGCAACTTATAGAAGAGAAAAATCTTATCTGTCTTCCATAATAATTCACATATTATCCCATTCCCATGAGAAAATCCTCCCTGTGCCCTTGGTCCTGATGTTGCTTGACTGCAGAGACAGCCCAGCAAATTCACCACATCTGAGAGTCAAGTTGCTAAGTAACAACCCAAAGATCACTGTACAGTCTCTCCAAATGCCGTGGCCAGCTGAAAGCTGGGAACTGCACAAAGCACCAGGAATTCCTTCTCAGAAGTCTTGAGGACTCGGTGTAGCAGAGAGCAGCCTGGTAAAGCAGCAGCCCTGCCAGGTCCCTGCCAGGTCCATGCCTGGAAGTGTCCTCATGTGAGGGGGAGCTGCTTTATCGCTTCCCCTGTGATGGGGTCTCTTCTGCTTGTGCTGAGGGGCTCTGATGTGTTGAACCATGTTCTTGAAAGACACGTTTGTGCTGGCTGAATGTCATGGTTGTGCCCTGTCCACGGATCAGTGGATGGTGAGCTGTGGAAAGCCTGCTGAAAACACCTCAAGGTTGAAGAAAGACTGAACTGCTGGGCTAGAGAATGGTGCCCTGGCCATGAGGCTTTCTATTCTACCATGCTTGTTTCTTCCTAGGGATCTTGTAGCATTCACATGGTAATCTGAATACAAAAAGCTCTTTGTCTCCATTACTGGTAATTCAGCTGTTGGGTAGACTGCCTGATTCCTAACCCAGGCCTTGGGTTTTGCAGCATGAAGAAAATGCAGCAGCAATGCTTTTTTTGCAAGCGATTCCCCCCCTCTGTGCATCTTCTCATGATGCTGCTATCCCTAAGGAGCAGCTCTGCAAGTCCTCTAGTATCACAAGTTCAAGCCTCAGGAGGGCTGAGTCAACCCTGCTCCAGTGCTGGGAAACAGAGTCCACATGTTTTCCTCGCTAGGCCATTGCCCAAAGGAGAACATTCCAGTGCTCCCACTGAAGAGGCCAAGTTCACTTTGCATTTCATAGGTGACACCACCCAATGCCAGGACCAGAGTCATGGTGGAGAGATAGAGTGCCCATGGCCATACAGTTAGCACGCTCTCAGCTGAACAGTGCTGTGTGTTGCAGTGCTCCATCTGTTCCTTGATGAGCTGAGTTATCTTTAGAGCTGAACGTGTCACTGTTGTACGGTTGTGGTACCACTCCAGCTTGTACCCCAGCATTCCTGTAGTAGTTAGAATTGCCTCTGCAGAAAACTTTGCTCAGGATAAAAATGTCATTTTTTTTTT
>VXBZ01003835.1:0-11850 GCA_013399135.1 Heliornis fulica
CCACAAGGGCACATTGCTGGCAGATGGGCCACCTGTTGTCCACCGGGCCTCCCAAGTCTTTTCCTACAGAGCCACCTCCCAGCAGGTCACCCCTAACCTTCAGCGGGACGTGGGGTTATTCGTCCTGAGGCACAGGACCCCGCCCTTGCCCCTGTTGAACTGCAGGAGATTCCTCCCTGCCCAGCTCTGCAGCCTGTCCAGGCCTCGCTGGATGCCAGCACGGCCTCCCGGCCTGTCAGCCGCTCCTCCCAGTTTCATGTCATCAGCCAGCTTGCCGAGGGCACACTCAATCCCCTCATCCATGGCACTGAGGAACAGACTGAACAGGGCTGCACCCAGCACAGACCCCTGAGGAACACCACTGGTTCCAGACCTCCAGCTAGACTCTGTGCTGCTGCTCACCCTCCTCTGGGTCAGTCTTCCAAACCAATTTTCAAGCCGCCCCACTGCCCATTCATCTGAGCCACGTTTCCTGAGCTTGCCTGTGAGGGTGCTGTGGGAGATGGTGTCAAAAGCCTTACTGAAGTCAAGGTAGACTTCCTTCACCCACCTGACCAGTCATGCCCTCCTAGAAGGCTGTCAGACTAGACAGACATGACTTCCCCTTGCTGAATCCACACTGACTACTTCCAATAACCTCCTTTTTCTCCATGTGTTGCTTCCACCAGAGGTCAGTTATGGTCTGATTCAGAATAAGAGGCGAAAGTTGAAAGCTTTCACTTGCCAAAGCAGTAGGAATAAAAGGTACTTACTTCACCATCTACTTTCATATACACTGTGGGGACCACTTTGACAAAATACTGAAACATCATCGAAGCTGTAAGCCAAGGCAGAGAGACACAGTTAATAACTGGTGAAGAGCTGGAAGCCTTAAATGTCAGGTTAGGCAGACACAGATTGGTTTTGTTCTACTTGTCAGGGAACATCTTTCTGCACAACAGCTACTGGAGGACAATACAGTTATCACCTGATGTGACTTTTCCTTTTTCTAAAGTGAATTTAATTCCTGTTTCAACCAAACCCAAAGCTTCCATTTAGTCAAGGCCAGAATGCTGGTAAGCTTTCTACAAATTTTGGTGCAGTTTTATCACTACAACTTCCTGAAAATTCATATTCTAGCACATGAAAACCTTTCTGTTTAACAGCATAGCCCTAAGAAAACATACTTGACTCAGAATGAGTATGCTATTTCAGATTCAATTAACACTGTAGTTTACTCCAGTAGAAGTGTGTGGGTTTTTTGGTATCAGATGAAAAGGAAGATCTGGATCAGTGAAGAAAAAAATCCAAGTTGAACTCCTGCTGCTGCCTCAGACCAGCCTGTCCCTTTAGTTTTCTTAAGGATAATGGAAGGCAGGAGAATGCTTTTCCTTCTCAAACCAGCACAGTGGAGCTATTGAGAAGACATCAACAATATTTCAGCTTCCCTGCAGCTGTTCAGCTGTTACTGTTGGGTAGATGTACTGTTGCCAGGCAGACACCATGGCTCTCCAGTAACTATCAATCTGGCCTTCCTTCTCCATCCTGCCTTTTCTGGTTATCTCCTGCTGCACGCAGTATCTAGACAGGGCTCTCCCTCAACTACACCTGGTGTAGGTGTTTAGTAATGATGTTCTGTACCTGCTACTGTGCATCCATGAGCACTGACAAGAGATCTTTCAGAAATGCCACAGAATCAAGACATGTTGGCAGATTTGTTCTCAACGAATGGAGGCAGCTGCTCTGGAAAGAGCATGAGGTGAAGGTGTCCATGTTTTACTCAGCACTGTCAGGGTTCTTGCTAAAAACTAGGAACTTCTCTCCTGCTCTCTTCTAACACTTTTAAATACAGGCACTTAAAATGAGATTTCTCTCAGGCTAGCTTTTACCTTGCTGTGCAGTGACAACTGTCCCATCCAGAGGGTTCACAATGCCTGGATAATCCCTTCCAAATGAAAGATGCTTGATATAGTGTGTCATATTGATCTGAAACAGAAATGCCAATAAGTCAAATGACTGCACAGCATGTGTGGGGCAAGGTAAGGGGTCTAAAGTTAATTATTTGTATACATTTCTTTGCATGGCTCTGGAACAGAGACAGGTCCTCCTTTACTCTGAGCATCCTCTAAAGCTCTTGCTCTTCTTTTTTATTTATGGGAGAATCCAAGATCTCCTTTGCCTGCTGGAAATCCACAGATGCCAGCACCCTTCCCTCCAATCTACAGAGTAGGCTCTCCCACCCACTCCTCTCCCTTGCTTAGGGGCACCATCCTGTCAGCTGCCTCGAGGGCAGAGCTATGGGTATCACCTGCTTCCTTCCCAGCACAAGGGAAACTCCAAAAGATCCAGAAGCAGTTGGGAAAACATCAATCTTTGAAAACTAGGAAGCACAGAGTTAGGAGCAAGGCAGTCTCAGGATGAGGGGAACAGGCTTGCCAAGCAATATGAAGATGTCCCAGAACATGCTTCAGTCCTGTGCAGAAGCAGGCCCTAGGTTCTTCTCAGACACATTAAGCCAAATCAAAGCCAGGATTGGTACACTAGGATCCTGATGAGGCAAAGGGAGGGAAATCCAGAAGGAAGACAGACCAAGAGCACTAGAACATTCTTGGGAACACTTACATTATCAAGTCCAAAGCTCTGCAGATCATGAACTGTAAAAGAAAGAGAGTTTAACAATATAGTTCAGACCATGACAACAAGCATATCTATTTACCTTATTCTACCTTACAGGGGAGCTCCTCTCAGTTCCACTGCTGCCTAAAATGGCAAGAAAATTGCTCAGGTTTCTTACTAGCAGTGGGGCACACAACAGATAAAAACTGCTGCAATTGCCTTCATGACATCAACAAGCCACTGCTGGAGTGAAGGAAAGCAACTTTAATTTGGAGTTAATTCAGATTAGGTATTTCACTCCTCACCTGAACATATTCTTAATCTGGGCAGAAACAAGATCATGAGGGCAAGGAAAACTTCACTGTTATCTCAGCCACCACCTACCCATCATACACCCATCTCCTCTAGCTACTGTAAAGCACAAAGGCTCAAGAGATCTTAACAGAGCAGGTGCCTTGAGATCACATGTAAGTGCATGTCCCAAAGAAATCATCCCCTTGGCAACTTGCAGCACTGTGCCTAGCAGCCTTGTTACTGCTGCCCAGGGAAAGGAAAAGTCTCGCTGGAGATGGCATGAACTATGTGCAAAGTAGTGGTGGGCCAAGGTGACTGTCACCAGTGCCTGGATTGGGGAAAGTGGCCTGTCCTCACTCTTCACTTTCTGCATCCAGCAAAATGACAGTGCTGGCAGCACCACACAGCCCCAGAAGGGATGTGGTAAAGTTACACGCAGTAGTAGGAAAAGGGTGTCTTTTGAGTCGCTACTTAAATGACTTTATGCTGTGCCAGAAGCATCAGTCTCAGGATGAAAATACACCTTGCAACTAGACTTGAGTATGGCCCCTCCTACATTTACTGCTCCTACCAGGTTCATCCAACGTCACTCAATCTTTTTAAAGTAGCCAGAGGCTGTGCTACATTTTCACAGGTAAACTCAACGCCCTCAGGAGGCCAAACTTCACCTTTCACTTAGCACACTTCAAACAACACCGACTACTGTTTTAGGAGCTGATGGAGTCAGATCACCAAGGCTGCTATTAACAAAGATTAGGGATGCTGCTTCCTTGGTTCCTGATACACAGCAAGTGAGTTCTTTGCAAAGCTAAAAAACTCGCTGAAACTAGGCTTACAGACACAGCATTTGCTTAACACAGGTGTGGGAACTAATTTTTTTCCCCATTAACGAATTAAACCTCTTAAGCTTTACTTGTATTGAAAGATACATGCATGCAAAAGAGAATGCACAGTTAGAAACAGATGCTAAACCTGAACTGTATTCCTCCTGATGCTCTGATCTAGAGAGAGGCCCTTGCATCTCACAGTGAAAACGCTCAATGCTCACAATCTGAGGCTTCAGTGACTGCAATTAAGGCAATGCTCTGCATTACAAAGAGCTCAGAGCTGGCTGGCTTCAGACATTCCTGCTGCAGTCAGTCTCTGACAAACCAATCACTGCCACCACCACACTGGTTTGTGTGCCTGTGCTGGCAACTAGCTCAAAGAACTCACTTGGCTTTAAAAAAAGAAACTCCTACAAAAAAAATCTGGAAACACATATGTGAAACACATGACGTGGTGGGCAGGGAAAGGAAAGACAGGAAACGTGGCCCTGGTGTTACACTACACCGTTTCTCTCCATGGTTACCAGCAATGCCCTTCCTCATGCTGCACTGGAGTCAAGAGGTGACTGGGTAACTGGCTTAGCTGTCAGTGACAACAGTGTCTGTGCAGATTCCTGAGCTGGAGCTCTACTAACATTCTAGGAAAAGAGTTTGCTAACCCCATCTCTAGGGCTTTAAACAAGGTTTGAAGGGGGGAGGGGTTATTGCTGGGCCCCTGTCAGTGGAGCAGAGCACTGGTAATAATGAGAACCAGAAGATCTCCTGCTCCCCTAAGGTGGAATCAGTGAGCTCGGCACACTCATTGAAATGCCTGTACACCAGTGCACCCAGTATGAAATGCCTGTACACCAGTGCACCCAGTATGGGGAACAAACAGGAGGAGTTAGAAGTCCGAGTGAGGTCAAACAGATATGATATCGTAGCAGTTACAGGAACTTGGTGGGACAGTTCCCATGACTGGAATGTGGCCATGAACAGCTCTGTACTCTTCAGGAAAGACAGGCCAGCAAGGAGAGGAGGTGGGGTGGCTCTTTATGTAAAAGAGCAGCTTGATTGTATTGAGTTGTGGCCAGCAGNGGGTTGAGGCACACACAATTAAAGCCAACATAACTAAACAGAAATAAAATTGCACCTTTTTCAGTGCTGGTTCTGGTCTGCATGTGTGTCAACCCCGTATCTCCTTTTCCTTCTTACCCAGCTATCAGAAAAAGGCAATTTCAACATGCTTCTACCCCAGAGAGAAGCTACTGTTTTGAAGATGTTAACTCCAAGCACACGGCAAAAGTTCAGAAGCTCAGATCGGAATTATGTTTACAAGGTGCTTCTGATGAGGTTCCTTTGCACTGTCACAACAGTGTCTGTGCAGATTCCTGAGCTGGAGCTCTGCTAAAGGACAGTAACCCCCAGGAGAAGGGGAGAGTTCCAGTGAAAGAAACAAAAGCTGCTGTGCTACCTTCAGTATTTGAACAGCACCAAGAAGTAGGACTTGGGTCTAACCATCAGCTGTACAAACGTGGTACAGCCACTCTGACGTGAGGCGAGGAGAGCAGTGCAATGGAGGGCACTTGCCCTTGCACTGACCTTCTGGCCATCCCCTTATTCTCTACCAATTTCAGTAGGTAGGGAACTGAAGGCAGGAGCAAAGATACTCTCAGTCATCACACTTCTCTATCAAATTGGATCGTTAGAGTAGGTTTTGACGACGAGCATTTGAAATATTCTGACTTTCCTTTGATACTCAACTGCCTCGTGCACGACACTCTGCACAGCTCTTTGTCAGGACTGAGCACTCATGGAGACCTTAAACGGGCCAAAACTGACACACTCTCGTTGTTCTTGTGTAGAATCATGATCCAAGTGAGGTACTTCCTAGGGAGCTCTGGAAATAGCTCACAGAGCAATGTCCTCTGACTAATACTAGTCAAGTTCTTTAAGGGGGAAAAAAAGCCCCTTCTTTCTGTAAAGTTTAGAACAAACCCCACCCAAACAAAACCAAAAAGGGATTCTGAAGAAAGGATTCCCTGAGGCAGAATGCAGCCTCAGCCTCATGTGCAAGGAAACCAGACTCTGAGCTGTCCATTTCCCTCAGGAGTCTGGGAAAACTCCTTGGTGCCAGGAGTTTTGAAACACTGGCAATGAAAACATTGCCTGGGAACAGGTTAGGAAAAAAGGAAAATCACATCTTACAAGTAAGTAGGAAAGCAAAAGAGACCTCCCTACCCAGAGAACCCTGACAAGCTCTGGGCTCCCCAGTACAAGACAGACACAGACCTGTTGGAGCAGGTCCAGAGGAGCCCACGAAGATGATCAGAGGGCTGGAGCACCCCTCCTGTGCAGAAAGGCTGGGGGAGCTGGGCTTGCTCAGCCTGGAAAAGAGAAGCTGTGGGGAGACCTTACTGTGGCTTTTTAATACTTAAAAGGGGCTTATAAGAAAGATGGGGACAGACTTTTCACCAGGGCCTGCTGTGGATAATGGTTCTCAACTAAAAGAGGGGAGATAGAGACCAGATATAAGAACAATTTTTTTACCATGAGTGCGGTGACACACCAGCAGAGGTTGCTCAGGGAAGCTGTAGATGCTGTAGGGGATTCTGAGCAACCCAGCCTAGTTAAAGGTGTCCCTGCTCATTGCAGGGGGTGTGGAAGAGATGGCTCTGAAGGTCCCTTCCAACCATTCTATGATTCTATAAGCTACCACTATTGTTCTGACCACTGTGTATTTATACATACATACACTTGAGGATGTCCTTCACAACTGAAATTTTACTCTAGAAGCTCTGAATTGTTCTTAAATTCTCCTGAGGTATTCTTCAAGATGTCTCTTCCAGAGATACTGAGACACAGGTCAAACACTTTACCCAAGGTTGCTTTACAGCCCAGCAGCAAAGTTCTGCAGAACAAGCGAGACTGACACACTGCTCATAAACATTCTCCTCCAAGATCTTCCACACCCACGTGGGAGCACCTCCAGAAAACACATCTATTTGTTCATGATGGCACTAAACCTCTGGAACAAAACTTCAACAGTGCCTCCTCCCCAGTGAAGCAGTGCTGCTATTACAGACAGCAGTGCAAAGATAGACAGAGTGTACAGTCGGGTACACTGGGAAGCTGAAGGTCACAATTAGCAGAAAAGGGTAATACTTTACCATGCACATGAGACTGTTGGAAACTTTTTCCTGGTGCAAAGTGGAAATTTCCAGCTACCTGGAGAAGACAGGAAGCTCTTGTTAACAGGTCTGTTTCCATATAAATACAGCAGTTGTAGTGGGGTTTGGACTTCTACATTTTTCTTTAAACAACATACACATCATGCAACTCATTTTCATAGGTGACAGTATCACAGATACCATCCCAAGAGAGGTACTGATTTCCTCTCTTCTTCACAGGAGTCATGTGGAAAGCCACAATCCAAACATCAGTATGTAATTAACTGTTCTTTGAAGGTTATTTTATTGGGCATAAAAAAGAAGAATCAAATCTACCAGAAGGGAACTGGCTGCTGCAGGAAATACAAAAACATATTGCAGAAAAGCGGAGAAAGGAACTGAGAGTGAGACTGAGCAGGGTAAAAAACCCAAACAACTTCACAAAATAAACAGTGATCCCATGTAAGCATCCATGAAAATAAGCTGTGTGCAGAAACCACAAAAATAAAGCACTAAGCTTGCAAAAAACTCCCAAATCCTCCCAAAAGACAAAGGCTGCTAAAATTTCATCCTGGAAACTGAAAGGGATATTGGTATCAGGTGCCAGTCCTCACTGACACTTCCCAGCCATTATACACACTCTCCCCTGCAAGACCTGAACATCCCAAGCTCAACATGCCACATCACACCCTCCATGCCTGTGCAAACCCTGCTTATGGTAGCTGCACACCTGATGAGAATGGAGATGGGCAAAGTCCCCAGTGACACCCCCTCTGAACCCTGCTATCTCCAGCATCACAGAATGTCCCGGAACAGTTTGGTACCAACAATGATGCTCAAATCACAATGTCTGGCTTTGGGAGTAAAGGATTTACTTTCCAGCAATACAGAAGGTGGACTCTTCCCAAAGACTGCAAAGATGCAAAAAACCCAAGCAAAGCCAGAGCTTGAATTAAAAAAAAAAAAAAAAGTCAGGCAAGGCCTGACTTGTAGAATGCACTCTATGCATTGTATGTATGTATGTATGTACCTTGTGTGCCCATGTGTTCTGGGTTTGGTAACACACCAAGTGACAGGGTAGTTACATAACATCTGGTGTATCTCATACTACATTTTCATACACCAGTTGCAGCAGCCACCTCTTCCAGCAGTTTCAGCTTTGACAGACAACTCCAGCAGTCTCACTTCCACTGTTTTTCTAAGGAAGATAACCTTTCACTCTCTCCAGTACTGCTGCTGGCAAGTCCGTGGCTGCTGTTATCTCCAGCATCCACTGGTGGCCTCTGCTTGAGAACTAGAAGGCCAGGTGGGACAATCTAACCTTCAAGCCTCCTCTCCTCTTCCACAGACCTCAGCAAGATGACTTGCTAGCTTGATGGTAGAAAAAGCTATGCTTCTCGAGCTGGTGGGCTTCCTACCAGCCCACACAGTGGAACAGAAATAGCCCCTTCCCCCTGCTTTTCCTGACTCTCCCACTGAATGCCTTTACAGGCACAAGTACCCTGCTGAGCTCAGGGGTTACCACATTACAGTCCTGTGACCAGCTAAAGCCGGAAAAAGAGAGGAAAGCCCTGCATGACTCTGCTTTTTCACCATCATCACCATCACACAGCAGGTTTGCAGCAAAACCCATCTCTCACCTTGTTGACCTCTAGGAAACCATACACTTGGCATCCCTCATTCTTCTGCTCTTGCATTTTCTGGCTAAACCCTTCCCTCTTGCATTGCTCTATGCTATCCGGGTTCTTGAAGGCCCAGCCTCGCCGCCTGTATGCTTCTCTGACATCGTCACAAGTGTTACAACACCTGCAAAAGCACAAGCACCATCTTACCACCTTTATGGCTAAAGAGAGATGCTCCAGCTCAGGGCTTGAATCCTTGGTGCACTTTTCTCCAACAAAGCTACAAAGCAAACAAACATCAAGGATTGCACCTTGAAGGTTGGTCTAATGCCCCTGAAGGAGCTCGAGCTCTGCGTGTACTTTCCGAGACTCGGGCATGAGGTTGCAAGCTGGTTTAACACAGTGCTTGAGTCTGAAGAGGCCTTTGCTTGTCCTTTTTGACAAAGACATTTGTAGCAAAGAAACCTGAAACAGAAATGACACCTGTGTCCCATCACTCCAGGTGGTGTGGGACTTCCCCCTGTGACCAAAGCATCCATCTGCTTACACCGCTCCTTCCCTCTATTTTTAGGGCAAGGCTCTCAACCCTGCAGGGCGGTTTACCAGCAAACTTGTTTCATTGCTTTTCTACCTCTGGATAACACCTTGGCCATGGGAAAGAAGTTTTCTTTCTTGGTTCCATGTTTTGCTGGACCAAAGAAAAAGTTGAAGACTGCGGTCATGACTCCCTCAAGATGGAAACATCTCCAGGGAAGGACGCAACTCGGCAGATGGGAGAGACGGGAACAACAAAGGACAGTCCAGAACCTGTGGAGCATCATGGATCCATTCTTACTGGAATCTGCAGATAGAAGCAAGTGACTCCCATTGTTTGTGTGAGTGATGAACATCTGGTCATTGCTCCTGCAAGGATGCAAAGCCTGTGGCCAAAGCACAAGGGATGCAAAGCCGTAACCAGGCTTTATTCCAAGACAGCTCATGGAACGGTGAAATACTTTACACAGCTCCCCTCTGGACACCAAATAACCCCATGAATTATTCCACTTGCTGAAATACAATCACTGTGCTATGCAAAGCGCAGTTTGCAGTGCCCTTGCACAGGCATGCAGACAAACCAGACAGCCTAACTCTGCAAGCTCTTACAAATCTGGAGCGCAGCTTCCAAAGGCACACCAGAACCACAACACCTCTCATCGTTCTGGGAACACGTGCCCAGGATGTCATGGCACAGACCTTCACAGACATTTTAGAAGAATACACATGTACACAACAGCACATCAAGAATTCAAGTGCTAGTAAGACACAAAAGGGTGTAAAGGTTACCGAATGTCCTCTGACTCTGCCCCGTAACAGCTCTCGCAGCGACTGGCATCCAAAGAATCTGGATCAAACACTTTTTCTTCTTCTTTCCCCAGCTCTAAGACAAAAGAGGATTCAAAGTTATGAGGTGAGTCTATAAACCCTATCTTGCACTCTTTCAGTTTGTTCAACACACAATAGCAGCAACAATTTTCTGTTGGAAGCTGCTCCCAAAGCCCACCTGAAACGGCACCCTGTTAGAGCCTGTTGATGTGTGAAGTAAGACCTAGAGGCAGAGTAGCAGTTGTCAGCTCAAGAACACCCTCCACAGAAAGAGCTGGCTCTCTACAAGACTTGCTGGAGCATGTTTTTACATGCAGAAGGCTGAAGAGGGACTTTTAAGAGAGGAAATGAGAGCTGGAGATAGCTGAAACCCACCAAAAGGGCAGAACTTTGCTTCTGTTGAGAACCAAATCAAAAGTCTGCAGATTTTGGAATGTGTAGGAAGTGACCCAAGGAGTTGTGTATCTCAAATATCCAAAAACCACAGGCTCTTATAAGAAAAGTCCCCTTTAAAATCAGGCTGCTTCAACTTGCAAATCCTGAAGGACAGGACCAAACCTCTTGGGTTACAAAAGCCCTCTGAAGCTCCCTGTCCAGGCACTGCTGCACTATCTTGTATGAGGCTTGAAAAGATGGCTCCTGGGATAATTACTGCTGGGGAAGGTGAAAAGGTACATAGTCAGACATTGCTGAGGGGACAGAATGTTACCAGAGCCTCATTGTTGAGAATGGGAAGTCTCAACAGGTGGTAACAGGTAGGGAGTATTAACAGGTAACATCAAGGGAGTATTAAAGTATTCTCTATTAGCCACAAAATAAAAAAAAAAGTTATTTTAGTCAGGCAGTATGGAATATGCATGAAAATCAATTGTTAAGCATCTTTCTTTCATCAAATACTTTATGTTAGTTATCATCAAGCAAATACAAACTTTCAGGAAAATATGGCCATTGTTAAACAGCTGTGCAAAATTTTCTCTCTAAAGCTGACAACATTCATAGTTGAACGTGTACTTAAGAACTTCATTAAGAACTACTATGGCTTTTCATCCCTGTCACCACATTAAAAGACAGCATTGCAAAGAATGCAGCTACATAACTGCTACGCTTTCTCAAAGCCACAATTCCCACCATCTGAACAAGAACAACTGTTCAGTGCACAGAGACAGGGCAGCCAGGAGCAGCTTTATAAATGTAATCAGTATCTGCCTGCTGAACAATCTCAGAGACAGCATCCAGGGCAATGCACACAGGTGGGAGACTATCCAGAATCTGCACACCAAACTCCACATGAAGGGTTTCTTCCTGTTAACATGGTCCTCAACTTGCATGCAGATATGCTATGTGAAACATGTCCTTGTCAAAAGGATGGGAACAGGAAGAATCACTGATACTCAATTACTTATTGCCATTCAATGGAAATGAGTGAGACAACACCCAATCACACAACACAACCTGTCCAGAAAGCATTAAGCTGTTAACTACTTTAACTGAGCTATGATTTGGAAAAGTTTTCAGATACTACTCCCTAAAATTTGGGTATACTGCTATATTCACCGTTTAAATAACTAACAGAAGGTTGGTGCTCCTAACAGGAGCCAATAATCAAAGAGTTTAATGCTGATACCTCCAATCTAACTTGCAACACGTGTGACAGAAGCCAAGCTAGCTGCATGCTTCCAGCAGCAGAAGAAATTGCTTGCTGCATGCAATGAATCCCATCTCTTTTAAAATGCCTCTTCTAGGCAATAGGGTTTACTCTCTACAAGTTTCTCTTCCTCTCCACTGATTAGATAAGGAGTCAGAGCAACTGGTTCCAAAACAGTAATCCTGATGGAGACTGGCAATAGAAGCAAGGCAGGAGGCTGACACATGTTAACTGAGAAATGGATCATAGAATCATAGAGTTTTTAAGGCTGCAAATGACCCCTAAGATCATCCAGTCCAACCATTAACCTACCACTACCAAGTCTACCCTTAGACCATGTCCTCAAGCACCGCATC
>VXBZ01003837.1:736-16867 GCA_013399135.1 Heliornis fulica
AGCAGATGAAGTTCCATCTGAATGTAAGGAAAAACATTTTCCCTGTGAGGGTGAGGGAGCCCTGGGACAGGCTGCCCAGAGAGGTTGTGGAGTCTCCTTCTCTGGAGACATTCCAGATCAATCTGGACACGTTCCTGTGTGATTTAATTGAGATGATCCTGCTCAGACAGGGTGTTGGGGTTGATGATTTTTCAAGGTCCCTTCCAACTCCTGACATTCTGTGATTCTGTGATCACAGCTTTGGTTTCTGTCGTGTCTGATATGGTTAATGTAAATGCTGGACATGAAACATGTCATAACCATCAGCTTCACACTCTACCCTGCCCTGGGAACAAAGCACAAACACTCCCTTTGAATTCAGAGTACTGCCATAAGCTCAGTTCAGCACAGCTCAGTTCAAAGGCTTCAAACTGTTTCCTTCTGCAGAACACACCAAATGGTGGCGTTCAGAACCCTCAAGCTGGCACGAAACAGTACAAAATCCTTTTTGATGAGCTGCAGCATCCCTGGATCCAGGCTGTCCAGATGTCTTAGTCCTGATGTGGAAGGGAACAGGCAGTTTGTTGCTGGGACAAACACCCTGTTGCCTCCATGGAGAAGACTGCAAATAGCTCGACTTAGGGATCCTTGTTTTGCAGGCTGAGGTCAGCATCTCACACACCCCCCATATTCCCTTCCTGGTGACTGTAGGGACCGTGGGCATGTTGGTGCAGCTGTGGAATGGTGCCATTAACTTTCCACCTTTATTTTGCTGGGATGAAAAATACTCAAACACAGCAAGTGAGCACTGTGATCCCATTTTGTGCAGGGATAATGCAGAGGTGAGACTGGAATTAGAGCACGTGTGAAACATGTCGCTGCCTTGTAAGAGCTAAATTAACAGATGCTATTAAAAACCCAAACAACTGAAAAGGTGCCATGCAAGGTCTCTTTCCAGGGAAGAATGTGAGAATTCATTGGATTTGGACACAAGAAATAGGCTGTGGTAAAAAATGGCTGAATATTGCTATCCTCTCTTCTCTCAGTGGTTGGTAATTTTACAGTCTAGCTACAATTTCACACTGATTATCTTTTTTACATCCCCCCTCACCAAGGGAGATGGAAGAAGCAATGCCTGCAGCTGGAGAAGCCCTTTAGTGCACTGACATGGGCATTTGTCTGAAGCTGCTGATGGTCTCTCTCCTTCTCTCACAGGACCATGCGGATATCGAGTGGAAGTTTGCACGGACAAAGCTCTGGATGAGTTACTTTGATGAAGGTGCCACTCTGCCTCCTCCTTTTAACATTGTCCCAAGTCCCAAGTCAGTCTGGTACCTCTGCAAGTGGATTCACAAGCAGTTGTGCCCAGGCAACAACTCCGACAACGAACAGAAGAGGCACGAAAACCTCAAGACATTCACTGTAAGGAGCCACCCAACTTCATACTTCATTTTGTGAGGGTGCTTGTGTGTGTCCAGGGGTGGGAAGGTCCCTGCTCTGCTGGTGCCATGCTGGATCATGACTTGGAAAGAGGCTTAGGAGCTCTAAAGACACGGCTCAGTGGGTAATGTGTGTGTGCCTCTCTCTTTCCAGGAACGGCACGCTGACAACCTGATTCAGAATCAACACTACCAGGTAAACTCCTGAGCATCTGACATTTCCACTTGCCATTTCCTTCTCCTAAGCATTTTCTAACACCTTGATTCTCACTTGCTTCTAGAATAGATTTTGGTGAGTGTAGGTCTTCTAATGGAGGATTTTTGCTTATCATGGATAAAAACATTTCCTCATTAGAGGTGGGATGGTTCAGTAAACAACTCCCAGCCTCTCGCTCTTTCTGAAGTAGTGAAAAACTTGTCAGGTTTCAGTCTGGCTGCTGAAATCAAAGGTGACATCCCCATTGCCATCAGAGGGGCCAGGCTGTCACACCATCCTGATTAAAACTGTTTCTGCAGCATTTTTACAGGCTCCTGAACTGTTCCTCTCCTGCTCTCTTTTTTTTTTTTTTNGTGTTCCCCAATTCAAACAGGGGTTGGGATTGGCTTTCTGTTGGACAGCTCAGGAAGCAGGAATGGTTTCTTTGTTGAATGTTGCTGGGTTTGTTTATTCTCAGCCTGCCTGTCAGCAAGTACTCATTAAAGTCAACCTAGAAAAGGATGAAACTATTAAAACCATCAGCTTCAGCACTTGAATCCAGTATGTCCAAAGTCACTTGTAATTTCTCTTATGAAATCTCCTACTTTTTGCAGAGTATTTTTATCTGAAGTTGCTATCAGATACTACCTTTGACAACAGACCTCTGATACTTTCTGACTTCACAGCACAGCTTAGGGGTACCAGCAGTGGGATCTCTTAAAAAGCCTCCCAGTAAAACCTTAGTGTGGAGACCTTCATCCTACTTGGTGTTCCTCAGACTCGTTACCCCTATTTATGAAACAGGGGAAACAAAGGGAAGGTTTGGAGTAGTCTCTTCTGCTCACACAGGCCAGCAGAGACAAAGGTACAAGCTCAAAGCACCAGTTTGCTTATGTAAAGGCAGTGGAGAGGCACAGGAACACAGAGAAAAAGGGATCTCATCCTACCAGAGATCAGTACTGGAACAGCACAAGTGCCACAGAGGGGTGAGAGCCCTTTGAGAAGCCATGGAGGGTGTGATTCAGTCCTCCCAGCACTGTCCACAGACACTGCTGCAGCCTTGGAAGTAGTTTGTATCCTGCCTGAGCAGTGGGCAGACGTGACGGCTGCGCTTCCGATGGTAGCTGCCAGCTGTGCCCTCCTTGGCTTTCAAATACTCCATCACTTCCAATGGCAGTCTTAGCCTATCAGGATATAGAGTCTTTAAAACTGTCAGCAGCTGAGATTAAATGGCTTGAAGACCTATAAGAACATCAAGAATTTCTTCTCGACACCTTTTCCACGCACAAAGCAAGTACAGAATACCCACTCGCTGCCAACGGAGCGTCCGAGACAGAAGGTGCACACACCCCTTTGCAAAGGTTTGCTGGGCTGACAGGAAAGGGCTTTGTTTCTGAGGTGTCTTTAGGCAGCAAAGTCAGGAGAGCCACTGTCAGTAGGGACATGGCAAGGACAGTTTGACCTGAGCCAGCAGCCAAAGTCACTCCTGGTGTTTCCTCTTACAGGAAGTGATAAGGAATCTTGTGAAAAGATATGTTGCGGCGATGATAAGAACTTCCAAAACCAATGAAGGCTTAACTGAAGAAAATTTCAAGGTAATTTATTATTCCTTAATAATAGTATATTATATTAATTCAAGTAGCCACTTGCTGAGTATGCAGGAACTCATTAAGATGATTTGTAACCTGCCACGAGAATAGGACTGTTCCTGAAGCTGGGAATATACATGATGTGCATGTGGCGGGTTTCTGAGAGGGAATATTATTTGAGTGCCTTCTCATACAATCGTCTCCAGGATTTTAATATACAACATGTTACCTAGACAAAAGCACTGGAAAATAGCAGGAATGAAATCTCTGATTTCAGTCAACGTGACATCCTGAATCCTAACCCAGAGCCAAAGAATAAGTCTGAGGTGGATGGGGTTGGTCTAGAGGGCCAGACCCACAGCCTTTGGAGACAAAGATCTTGAGGTCTCAAATTCTCAGGATTACTGGTAATTTGTGCACGTCACTGAACAACAAAGGTGATCTGCTCAGGCAGGGGGTTGGACTAGCTGATCTTTCAAGATCCCTTCCAAGTCCTGACATCCTGTGGCTCTGTATGACTTGGTACCAGCCACTGGCATAACTCCCAAGCAAACGTGATCCTTTCGTGTCACGGGTAAAGCCGCTGAGTGCAACTCATGTCTCCTCTTGCCCTAGGAACTGAAACAGGACATCTCCAGTTTTCGCTATGAAGTTCTAGACCTCTTAGGAAACAGGAAGCCCCAGAGGAGGAGTTATTCTACCAGCAGCACAGAGGTGTCCCAAAAGGATGAAACGAATGAGGATGTTGCTGGAGAAAAATCCAAAGCCAAAAGCGTGTCTTTCAATGTAGCCAACAAAAAAAAGGACTTCAACGTATCTGCTCTCATTAAAACCATGTCTGGGATCGACATGGTGGAAGAGAAGCCAAAAAGCAACGGGATCAGCAAGCGCTCCTTTGTCCGAAATGGGAACCGAGTTCAGAGGCTTTCCAGCTCCAAGAAGGAGTCCTTTAAGAGACTGGGCCTGCTTTTCTCAAAGATGAATGGACATGTACCTGAACCGAGTTCAGAGCCCATGTACACGATTTCAGACGGAATTATTCAGCCACACTACATGTGGAAAGACATTAAATATTCTCAGATTGATAAAGAAAAAGAAGAGAATTGTTCCAAAAGTGAAATTAACCTCAATGAGGTCGACTACAGCGGGAACACAAGACTTTCAGGACAGAGCAAGGAGTGCCCTGTGGTTTGTACTGGCTCCCTTCACTGTGCTTCCAGTATTTGTTCCTCTAATTCCAAACTTATAGACTCCACAGAGGACGTGTTTGATTCCTGGGGAGAGGCTTGTGACTTATTTATAAACCAGTGGAAAGATGGGCAGGACGATCACGTTACGACTCGGCTATAAGTAAAGCTATCCTCACACTCGCAGAGAACTCAGCCAATTATTTGTAATCATTTGCTCTCATCTGATTCAGCATTACTCTTTCCTTTCTGCCCACAGGAGGGAAATTAAAAAAGAAAGTGTATAACTATTTATGTTAGCCTACTTATAGCCAGCTGCATCTTCTTTTATTTCCTTTTTTTTGATTTTTTTGTGGTTTTTTTTTTTTTTACACTCTCAAATGCCAAACTAAAGGTCTCACTGTTCCCAAGTTCACTACAAACCACAGGAATCCCTTTGGATGTGGTCTGTCTTCACACCACACAGACTTCAGACTTGCTGGCTGCCGAGTACAGTATTTCTCCCGTGCTCTCCTCCCCACCACCACAGGGTTATCACTGCTGCTGTCCAACAGGACCAGCTCTGCCTCCTGCTCGGTATTCCCCATCGGCACAACCTGCGGTGAGCAGCTTCGTAGGAGGCTGAGAATCCTATTTGAAGTCTCTTGAGGAAGGGTTTCAACTTGTAACTGGCTCTTTATTTTCTTAAGCAATATGACCTCCTATTACTTCAGTTGTGTGTATTTTTCCAGGTGGTTTAATATAATAATATTGTAAATTGTTATTTAATAAGATAACCCTTTGATCATCTGGCTAGAACATGTTACAATTTGCTTATTTACCCGATTCCTGTAAGAAATTCCCCCATAGGGAGCAGAATGACCATCCTGGTAGCTGACAGCAGAAGCCAGCATCTGGCCTCGCTGCCGACTTCTGCATGAACTGACCCAAAACCAGCTGTGGCTGCTTGAAACCCAAACCTCGGGATGGTTCTCCTGTTCCTGATGGGCCAACCAGAACCTCAGCCCGAGCCCTTCCCTCACACCCCACCCCTGGAGCTGTACCTGCGTTCTCTTACCCTTACTGCCACTGCTGCTGCGTTCGGATTTTCACTGCCTCTGATGGATGTCAGGCTTCAGGAAGGAAACCAAACCCTGGTGCAGGGCAAGTAGGAAGAGAGATCCAGGTCCCTGGGCCTGTGAGCTCCACTTCTGAAAAGCAACATAAGAGCAGCTCAAAATGTGTCTGGCAGCCTGCAGAGTCTCTGAGGTTCCTTTCTGAAGGCACAGTGCAAAGGAGCATGGCAGCAAATGTTGGCTTCTATTTCCCCAGGTGTGGTAGTGTCTGGACAGGGCTGAGCAACATCACTGCTCCTGTCCTAAGGAGCATGAGCGAAGGAAGAAGACAACCCCAGGAAAGGTGAAGTGGTTGTATCTTCAAGTGATTTAACAGTGTGATACTTGAATACTCCCTGCAGCGCTGCTAGGAAACAGAGATGATTGGCACACACTTACCACCATGTTAGAGCTGTCACTAGTCAGCTGCTGCCTTGGAGGAAGCAAGTCCTGAGCTCAGGAATGGCCTTTCCCTAGGACAGGGCTCTGTTACTGCGCTCCTGCAGTCACACTTACAGCTCTGCTCCCAGGAGAGGTGACGTGAGTTGAAGCGCAGCCCAAGGGCTGCTGAAACTGTCAACTGGGTTATTTGTGAAAGCTGCTGGGAAATCTACACCTGCCACTGCTGTGGGGGCAGGAGCTACTCCTGGGGCAGGACAGAAGGGAGGGGCAGGAGGGATTTCTCATTACAGCCACCCCTCAGAGAAGTGAGAGACACTGGGATGCCTGCAGCTGGATGCTCCACCCGAGCATGGAACCTGGCTCCCTCCTCTCGGTAAGGAAAAGCCATGGTGTTGGGTTTTCCCTCCAGGCACACATGCAGCATGGCCCAACGGCCAGGACAGAGCACACCTACTGCAGGGACAGGCCTGAAGGACACAGCCAGTGCCTGGAGTGGCAGGTGCCAACACACCACAATACAGCACGCAAGGTGGGCACCGCAGCTCTGGTGTCCAGGAAAGTCAGCAACTGGGAGCAGAGACTTAAAAATGTTTCTGTATCCTTTGCTTGGAAGTGACACCAGCCCCAGCCTGCAGAACAAAGCCCGTGGTACCTCAGCCTCTGGCAGTGTTAGTGAGGGCAGAGGGAAAACTGTTCAGAAATCTCTGAACAGATTTCAGGCTAAGGGCAGGGTTAGGGTTGTCTTTGAAAGCTCTGTGTCTCCTTCCTTACCAAAAGGCTGAGCAAGAAGGGACATTGGCACTACACAAGGAGACTTGTGAAGTCCAAGGGGTCAGAGGCAGCTTGCTGACCATTCCTGAAGGGACCCAGCAGCCCTGTCTTTTCAGGTCAAATCCATCGACAGGTGAGAGCAGAAAGCAATTCCCAAAGCCTGTCCCAGTGAAACCGGGTGGGTTTCCAGGAAGATGAGTGTTAGCAGGAGCTGCTACAGGGGATGCAGGAAAGGGCTTGAATTGCTTTATGCCTCACCTAACCACGCTGCAGTTCAGGAACTCTATGGGGCCAGCAGATCTTTAGGGAATTTCCTGTGTCACAAGAAAGAGTGAGCACAACTCAAGTGTCCTTTATGCAATTCCATCAACGGAGGTTGAGGCAGGGACAGAAGCAGGGTTGGGATCTTTGCACAGGAGAAAGGCTCTGCAGTTTTCCACTGCTGCCAAGGACACTGTGTCATCACCAGGCACAAAGATCACAATGAAACTCAATCGATTCTGCAGTGGTGCCCCCCAAATGGTCAAATGGCTCCAGGCAGCACAGATCCCTCCTATGCCAGTTTATGAGCCACATCATTCCCCTGCAGTGCCCTAAAGGTGCAGCGAGAGGAACTGCCCCACTGCAAGATCCCTTGACAAGTTACAGGTACATCAGGCAGCTGCTTGGCTGGAATCTCCCTGGGATTTGTTTCAGAACTCAGACACCTCCTCGCTGCCAGCTACGAGCGAGTTTGAGCTGGCTTTGGGATTTAACATGAACATGACTAGCAGCAGTGTCCAGGAGCTTGAAAAGCTCTCAGATTGGTCCCCCAAAAGGCAAAATTCTGTGTGATTGTTATCTATGCACCCCCAGTAGCAATGGACTTTATAGCAACCGGTGAATTAGTATTATGATGCTAAAAAAGGAGCTTAAGGACAGGGAAACTGAACAATCTTGTGAAAAATCCACTGGATCACAAAACCTGATTGTCTGGGTGTTTTTAAATTCACTGGCAGTGACAGTACCTGGGATGTCACAAGCATTTTTCCATTTGCAATTGCTCCAAAAGAAAACATGTTGGAGTGGAAGCAACTCTTCCCTTCAGAGCAATCAGTGTGCTGCTCCTGTGCTGTCTGTGCCAGTGCCTGGAGCTGGAGGGATGCTTGGGACTCCTCCCTGGCTCTGGCTGAACGTGCACAGCCGTGCTCCAGCTGGCACACACCAGCCCTTCTTTGGTGGGCATCAGTAACATTGCTTACACGTGTGTAAGGAACGAGGGATATCAGATCTTGGCCACTTGCTCTTTCTTTAGGTTTCCTGCAGTTGCTTTACCTTTCACTTCCCATCCCCGGTGTCATTTTCACCTGGCTTTTTAAAGCAGCACACCTATACATGACCACCAAGTCAGAAGGGAACACATCATCTCTGGAGCAGAGAACATCAGACAGAGCACAAGAGTGATTGTAATCAGGTCAGAAATTAAAGTAGTTGTTTCAGAGACAAGAAATAACCGACCTCTCTCTGCAGCTCGGTTGGGTTACTGCAACTGCGCATCCCCCGCTCAGCAGTAGGTCTGCAAACACCTGACCACGTGCGTGTGTTGTCCCTGGGGAGGGAGCATACGCAGCGGTCAGAGGGGCAGAGAACAGGACTTGGAGGGCTCATTCCTGCTCTGCCACTGACTCACCTGTGACCTTGGGCAAGTCACTTCGCCTCTCTAATGCCTCAGTTTTCCCATCTGTAAAATAGGGATAATACCACTTACCTACCTCGTGGGGGGTTAATTCGTTACTTATAAGCACTTTCAGATCTTCGAATTAAAGGCGCTATATACAGTAGTAGGTGATGTTCATAGCAGTAGCACGTACTCTTGTTTTCCTACAACTAATTCTGGTTCAGATGTAACCATTATGTCCATTATGAGAGTTTTCCACATAGAAAACTAGCGTGGTTTCCCACAAAGGGAATGTAGGGGACTCCTGCAGCAGATGGAGAGCAGGAGCAGCGTACCCTGGAAGCCTGAACTCCTACACCCTTGCTTTGGTGATTTATGTCTCATCCTTCATGTCACCTTACTGTGTTTGTGTTTCATCTTTTTTTTCTGATGGCACATGTAACATAGCTTTTAGCAGAAACAGCCACTGTAAATATTAAGAGTATTTAAATAAATATATTCATGCATAAATACAGAACCTTACCTTTTAGAGGTTAAAATCAGTTGATACAGCACTTCAGCCTGGGGAGGTTCCACAGGCAGCCTGGCACCAGTGCACGTGGCAGGATGCTGGAGTAGGGCTATAGCAAACTTCCACCATCCACATTCACTTTTCACCCCATCGTTGGCAAGGGCAGCCAGTCGGGCAGGGGCAGAGTGTCGCAGGAGTGCGTGCAACATGCTGGGGCAGAGGGAAGCTGCAGGGCAGGAACCCCCAGCAGTGGTGTGTCACCAGCACACTGGAGACTCCCTCCTGCATCCCTCCTCACCCCATTTCTCTGGAGGTACAATTTGTTTTTCTTCTTTAGAACTTACTTGTGTTGAGTGACAGGAGCTCCAAGACTGGACTCGCATGGGAAGGGCACGACGAGCCTTCTGAGCTCCCTTCCAGGAGCAGCTGCAGGGTCTCTCTCCAAACTGGATACTTGGGCAGTTACTGACTGTGTAAGTGAGGACCTGACTCACCACATGGTTTTCATCAGCTGGAAAACCACATAAGTACCTGCACCACTAAATGTATGTCCCACTTCCCTCAGGACCTCTCAGCTTTGCTTTATATTTCCACTTCCCCTTTCAAAAGGCCATAATCCTAGAGAAACATGTCATTCTGTCAATCCAGAAGAGGTACAACTTTGGTTTAATTTCTGGCAGAGTCATCCTTCAGCATGCCAACATTTTGCCACAGACACATCCAGGAAAGAGATGTGTGCAGTGTCAAGTGATGGTTTCCAAAGAACAGGACCGCTCTCCCACCTCCCATGCAATTCCACAGTCAGAAAGAATGGCAAAAAATAAGCAAAATAACCCAAAGGTCAGGGCTGCCTCGAATGAGTGACAGTTGTTAGTTAACTCAAACCTCTCTGAAGCAGTTGCTGGGGTGGCAGTACTGTAGGGACCCCCAGGACCTCCTGGGCTGTCAGGTGCTGCAGCCCTGGCCAACAGCAAGGCTGATGCAGCTGCCCCGGTGTGCCAGAAGCACCAGTGACTGTCACTCATGTAAAGGTAAAATTAAGAGGAAGTTAATTGGAATCAGTGAGACTACAGTGCATAATAAATCAGCTTGCTGGAGAAGCATCTAAAACAGACTGTTACCAAAATAACCTGTAGTTTTTGGTGAGTGTGTAACTTGAAACCCAACAACTATCTTACTGGATTCATTGTGTGGAGGAGGCAGTGGCAGGGAGCACTCTGGGCTAGCCACATTAGCACATTTTCTAAGCATTTGTAATTTGATTTGCTTCCATTTTCAAACTACTTTCCCCATTTGGGGCCATTATACTTTTACAAAAAAGTCATTTATATGTTATCCATATAATTACCTCCACCCAGAAGAGCTTCTGCTCTGGAGTGAATTCATGACCACGAATCACTGCTTTAAAAAAAAAACAAAAACAAGCAAACAAACAAACAAAAAACACACAAAAAAAAAACCCAACCTCCACAAGAGAGAGCACACACTCTACCTAAACAAAAGGTACACTGAAGAGGCAGAAGTGCTTGCTCCATAGCTTCCAAATGTTTGACAGTATTTTATGCTTTATGGAAACACTTTTACCTGCAAAATGAAATGCCTGACCATCGCAGCAATATAACGGCCCCAACCCAGCTCAACCCCCAACCCCAGTTGTTAAAACCAAACCCTCTTTGCTCCAAACCCTCCTGGATCAACAGCTCACCAGCTGCAGAAACCAGTGCACCCCATTCCTCCCACCCAGTGCATCCTCCCTCAGCGTGGTTTATTTCGGGGGCTTCTCCCCCTACCCCCTCCCTGCATTTAAAGCATTCCCCTCTCAGCAGTAACTCCTAAGCCCGAAGAACCAACCTGCTCAGGACAGGGCACAGTAGATGGAGGAGCTGGCCTTTCACTACATCAGCTAACAGAACACTGTGATACCTTCAGCCAACGAGTGAAATGCCTTCTGACTATAAATAGTTGGGGTTTGAGCAAGGGGGCACTTTTTGGCCTAGCTATTTTTTGGGTATTGTACAGTCTTATTTAAAAGCCACTGAATGTGTTTATAAGGTGTGTTTGGGAACTAGAGGGCTAGGGACCTTCAAGAAGCTAAAGACAGCAGCAGATGCTCAAGGCTTCTACGTTCTATAGGGCGAGCCCTAAAGACCCAGGCTTAGTCTGCAAACGGGTTTTTTAGCAATCAACTTTTAATATCAAATTAAATCTTTACCTAAGCAACCCCAACCTACCACAGGCACAGTTTCACACCTAAGTGTATTTTAAAGCACCATTTTACTTCATGGGATAAAAGATGAGGCGCTTTTTTCCTCTCCTCCTTCATTAGTTTAGTCTTGGTCAAAAACTTGACCGTTTTTTTCCAGGCAAAAGAGCCCTTTGATGTTGTGAGAATTTTGCATATGTAAAGACAGAGCAGGGGCCTCAGCATTTGCCACCCCAAGAGAAAGGGGGGAGACCAGGGCAAGAGCAAAAAGCAAAAACAAGTGCTGAGTTTTATGTACTTTTCTACCTGCACCTTTTTGTCCATAGTGCAGACTCCATGCCATACCCTCGTACAACATGTAAAAATTAAACCATGTACAGAATAAAGTTGTTTATTTTATGTGTATTTTTAGCTTAACTGTAAACTGAAATAAAAAGCAGTTAATTTTTTCCCAAAAATGTAAGCCTATTGAAATTCAAGGTGTTTCTACCTTTTCAGATGTAACGTTTCCAGCTGCCTACTGATAATAAACATTTATGAACAGCAACAGACCTGACATGTTATAGGTTTTTTCAAGATCACATTCAGCACAGACTCCTCTCAGGCTGCTGGTAGTCAGAGGAGTGCTTCAGGACTCTGATTCCACACAGTCTTGTGCTGGTATCTAAATTTAAGTTTTAAAAGGGCACAGCATGGTCCTGCTTACCTACAACCAAGTTGGCCATCTGAATCTAGATTTAGATTAGATATTAGAAAAAAGTTCTTTCCTGTGAGAGGGGTGGAGCACTGGAACAGGTTGCCCAGAGAGGTGGTGGATGCCCCATCGCTGGAGACGTTCAAGGCCAGCTTGGATGAGGCCCTGAGCAACCTCATCTAGTTGGGGGTGTCCCTGCTTCTTGCAGGGGAGTTGGACTAGATGACCTCTGGGAGTCTCTTCCAACTCTAATCATTCTATGATTCTATGAATCTGAGCCAGTGTTCATGGCCAAGAGCTGGCTCTGAGAAACCCAACCCCCAAAACGCTCATTATACCCCACCCACAATAGAGAACAGCAAACTACTGCAAGTGCTGGTAAATAAAATGCAGTGCAGAATACAGTTACTCCTGTGCAAAGACATCTGAGCATAATTCCATATTAATCTGTTCCCCAAAGATATCCTCTGACCAGCACAACCATATCACCACACTGAAACATACACCAGTAAAGATAATGGTGTAAAAGAGTCATTGAGCAACAACATATAACTGTGTTAACATAATTCACTGGGGTAAAGCTGTCCTCTAAGCAAACCTCGCTGAAGTACCAAAGGCCTACAAGCATATTTCAAAAAGTTTCCCATCTCCTGATGGAGACACCAGTACAGCAAGGATTTCCTCACATTAAGCAACAGCAGGATCTCTTTCCTTGAAAGGCAGCAGATTCCTGCACAAGGGAGACAATGTGAGCACACAGAAATAAACACAGTCCACACAAAACAGGTGGCAAAGCCCAGGAAGAGTGAACCACAGCTCCAGAGTTTTGCAGACCCACAGAGACAGCAGTGGGTACTTTTAATGGAAAAGGGAAGTTCCCATTCCTGCTCGCAGGAGAAAGGCTACAAGCTCAAAGCTGAGCACCCTCAACTCCCAGCTCTGTTTCCTATTCCAGAAACAGGAACCCAACTGCATCTCAAGCATCTTCCAGCCCCACAGCCGGCCCTCAGAGGGGGGCAGATGTGCTGCAGCTGGAAACACCCAATTTGACCAGGACAAGAGGCTTTGCAGTGTGTTTATGTCCTCTTCTCTGCACCTCCTGACAAGGGGCACACACGGTCACCACAAACGTTAAACCCGGCGTTTTCTTGCTTTCAACTCTGACAAACACTAAACCAGCACCGGCTCAAAGAGAGTCACAAGCCACAGGTTTGGGTTTGATTAAAAATGCAAACAGGCAGGGAACAGGACAAACATATCCAGGCAGAGGAAGTTAGATGGCCTGTTAACTTCATCACCAGAGGATGTTTCACATTCTCTTATCCGACTGTTTCTCTAACACCACAAAGCCCAGCGGCATCGCCGCCACAGCAACAGGGTGATGCTCACCTGGGATAGTGATGGAGCAGATCCCTCTAGAAGCTGTGCTGGGGCACGAGGATGACAGGGAGGTGATTCGAGACAGCCAGCGTGGATCTACTGGGGGCAAGTCCTGCCTGACCAATCCAGTGGTGTTCTACAACGGAGCGACCGCGCCAGTAGACAAGGGAAGAGCTACGGATGTCACCTCTCTGGGTTCTGCAAGGCCTTTGACATGGCCCCCACAGCATCCTTCTCTCCAGGCTGCAGACAGATGGCTTTGATGGGTGCACTGCTCAGTGGGTAGGGAATCAGCTGGATGGTCGCATCCAGGGGGTGGGGGTCAACAGCTCCAAGTCCAGATGGAAGACGGTGACGAGTGGTGTCCCTCAGGGGTCTGTGCTGGGACTGGTGCTGCCTAATATCTACATCAACAACACTGGCAGTGGGAGCGAGCCCACCCTCAGCAAGTCTGCAGATGACACAAAGCTGAGTGGTGAGGCTGATGTGCCACAGGGATGAGATGCCATCCAGGGGGTCCTGGACAGGCTGGGAAAATGGGCCCAGGTGAACCTCATGAGGTCCAACAAAGCCAAGTACAGGGTCCTGCACCTGGGTCAGGACAACCCCCATTATCCACACAGGGTAGGAGATGATGTGCTGGAAAGCAGCCCTGAGGAAAAGGACTTGGGAGTGATCGTGGATGAAAAGCTGGGCATGAGCTACCAACATGCATCTGCAGTAAACAAGTCTGGCTGATCAGCAGACATGCACAAAAAGGTCCTGAGGGCACATCCCACCCCCACACCACCTCCCTCCCTAAAAAAGCCTCTCAAACCCCCAGAATTCTGTGCAATTTTCACAGAATGTCAGGAGTTGGACAGGACCTTGACAGATCATCCAGTCCAACCCCCTGCCTGAGCAGGGTCACCNTGCCACAAAGAACATCCAGAGACTGGAGCACCTCTCCTGTGAAGACAGGCTGAGAGAGTTGGGCTTGTTGAGCCTGGAGAAGGCTCCGGGGGGGACCTCACTGCAGCCTTCCAGTCCCTGAATGGTGCCTCTAAGAAAGCTGGGGAAGAACTGTTCCCGAGGGCAGGGAGCGATAGAATGAGGGTGATGGCTTTCAACTAGAACAGGGGAGATTTAGGAGGGGTATGAGGAAAAAATCTTCAGTAGGAGGGTGGTTGCCCCATCCCTGCAGATACTCAAGGTCAGGCGGGATGGGGCTCTGTGCAGCCTGATCTAGTGAAGATGTCCCTGCTCACTGCAGGGAGTTGGACTAGATGGGCTGTAAATGTCTCTTCCAATCCAAGTCTGTGATTCTATAAAGCCCACACGCAAAACTGGTGGCAGCACTGCTCCAGCAGGCAGGGTTTAGCATCTGGAATACAAGTACTGCCACGAACTGAGCCCCACACACACACCCCACCAGGGGCTGAGCACATGCTGCTGTCACTGCAGACGGCCACAGCGAGGGGATGACTAACGCTGTCACCTCCCGCGTACGGGCTCTCAGCCCATGGCTCACCGCGGCTGAGCCGTTTCACACTTGCCACAGCTTGGCTGACAGTGAGATCTGGTAAGCAGCAACGACTCCATCACACACAGGAGTTTCTGGACACAGACCTGCCCTGAAAACCTCCACTCTGATTCCAAAGCCAGGAAATCCAAGGGCTTCACCTTCACCAACAGCAGTTCCTTGGAAGTCTCGGTCTGGGTTCACGTGCTGGACACCTGCCTGTAACACGCAGTCTGGTGATGCAGCTCATAACAGAGAAAGGGATCCAGCAGCACTGCACGGAGAACTGGAAGCAAAGAGGAAACAAGTGAGAACACAACCTGCAGGAGGGATCTGCTGGTGTCTGTCACCCAGGGGCGACAGCTCCCAGCCCAGCGCTGCTGGCAGGCAGGGGCAGCGCTGTTCTCATCCAGGGCCCTTCCAGCAATGATCTGCAATCGCAGCTGGATTCCAGCTTGGAAGACTCCGGAGAGACTCGTGCCTCTGGCAAGCGGCAGCAGGCACCGGCTCTTGGGGTGACAGGCCAAAGCAGCGCAGTTGCTCCGGCTGCACGGGCAGCAAGCGGGGGAGGCCCGAGCACCGCTACCCGTGTACCTCGCCGTTACCGCACTGCACAGCGAGCGATGCCCAGAGGACAGACACACTCTCAGGCCCGGCGGGTGAGTGCCAGCAGAGCCTTCAGGAAGGTGTGCAGCAGCTGCAGAGAGCCACAGAGGTGACACCACGGCCAGCCCGCACCCCAGAGCGACACAACTACGGCTCATCACTGCGCCTTCCGCCCCTGGTCTCACAGGAGCCTCGGCGTGGCAGCTCTGTACGGTACAAAGTCAGAAGGGCTGGCATCTCAGGGGAGCGCTGCGTGCTGCTGCCAGCTGGGCATCCTGCCTGCTCAGCCCTCAGGTGTTACTGAACTTGAGCCTGGCCTTTCACACCCACAGACACGGTGCGGAGGAGATGGCACGCGCAGACTTGGCTGCACGAGCCTTCTGATGTCCCTATGAAAGGCTGGAAACCCATCCACAAAAGGTAAATGGAAACCACATTTCAGGCTCAAACCCTTACTTAGAAATACATTAGTATGCAACATGCTTCGAGAAGCACAAGAAAGAAAGAAAAAAAAAAAGAAAAACACCAATGTGAAAGAAATAATTATTCCCAATCCACCACAGGACTCAAGGATTTTACTGTGCTTCTCATTTAAGAAAACCCCTTCTGGCTACAAGCTGTGTCCTGCTACCCCTGGTCACAGCGATTCTGCTCTGCCCAGAAACCCAGAGCACCATCCCAGCACCCAACTAACACAGCAATAACCAGACAGTGTGTCCCAGTACACCAGACTGGCTGATCACCAGACACAAACAAAAAGGTCCTGGTGGCAAATCCCACCCCCACACACCACCTCCCTCACTAAAAAAAAGCCTCTCAAACCCCCAGAATTCTGTGCAATTTTCACAGAATGTCAGGAGTTGGACAGGACCTTGACAGATCATCCAGTCCAAACCCCTGCCTGAGCAGGGTCACCTCGATT
>VXBZ01003838.1:3322-130275 GCA_013399135.1 Heliornis fulica
AGAAGAGAGGAGAATAGAGAGAGAGAGAGAGAGAGAGAGAGAATTTATTAACTAATGCTTATGGGAAAGAACCCTATGGAGTATTTTAAAGGAATTGGAATATTAAATTAATGTTTTGGCCAAATAGATATTGAGTAATTGCATTCAGTCTAACTTAAAACCAAATGAGTACAAAATAACTGCAGAACCACCTAATACCTTTTCTTTATATAAATAGTCCTGGGAGAAAATCACCATGCATTTGCAAGTTTTCCGTAAAATTACCTTTCCACTTTGGATACTTGGTTTGTGAAGCTTTTTTCTCTGAAAGTGTTAACAAAAATTAATTTGTAAAACTACTGCAACATACTTATTTTTTGCCAGTAACAGATAAGAAAGTAAGCGTTATTTAAAATGTATTGTGCAGTTTGAGTTTAAGAATAAAAGCTTTCTGGTATTTTATTTGCTCTGCATTTTTCATCAAAGATACCTCTCTCTCCTTTTCTTAGTGTTTGGGGTAGTTTGGGTTTCTTTTTGATTTTCTTGATTTTTCACAGAGCTATACTTTTACTGGCATTTTCACTACAAGAGGTAAAGCAATGAATTTCTCTTTCTGCTTGTATGTCATATTTATAAAACCATATAGCTTCTTATTACTCTTAATATTTACTATAATATGAATAAATAATCACACCAGAAATATTTGTAATTTTGCAGATCCAATGCGTGGGCCACGAAAACTAGAGGTTGTGGAGATCAAATCTCGACAGATTACTATTTGCTGGGAACCTTTTGGATATAATGTCACACGTTGCCATCGATACAACCTCACAGTCCATTACCGTTACCAGGCTGGAGGACAAGAGCAAGTCAGAGAAGAAGTAAGCTGGGATACAGAAAGTTCACATCCCCAGCACACAATTAGTAATCTGTCACCATACACAAATGTCAGCATCAAATTAGTGCTAATGAACCCTGAAGGACGAAAAGAAAGCCAAGAACTTGTAGTGCAAACAGATGAAGATGGTGAGTTTTTGTATTTACATTTATGTATTGATTGTATATGCATGCTACCTGATAGTTAATATGCTTTTCTACATAATTTCATGTTCTACTTCCATTAATATCTGTAACAGATTTTTCAGCAACTTCAGCAATTTTAAGGCAGTAAAGGGTCCATTAATGTGTTAGAATTATCTTTTACATAACCTATAACACCACGCATCATTAATCATTTCTTCATTAAACTCATAACTTGTGCTTGAAGTATGTTCTGCCTCTTAAAACTTCAAGTGTCAGTTTGAAGAAATTTCAGGTGATTGTCCCCAGTATCTTTATGTAAGCTTTCCTACTTATTGCTATGTTCAACATCGAATATTTTTCTCTATTTGCAGTTTCAATTTCTGTGGCTTTAGCTTTCCAACCACCAGATGCTATTAGTTGCTTATTCAGACAATATATTCCATATACAGACATCCAGATATATAGATATTCCCTTCATTTAAGTAATTTTCAGCTAACATGGGTTTTTCAAATTCTTTTTATTAATTTTTTTTGGAGCAATAATACAATTTGAGTCTTTTTTGGAAGCTTGGACAGCAGAATTGGCGATTGTGTCTCTGTAATGCCCAAGTAATAATGCATGAAAAAGTTATACCATCCCTCCTAAGTCCTCTGTGACACTATTGTGATTATACATGCAGGCAGTACTGGAGCTCTGTAATCTGTGATACCAGAAAGGGACTTCTTTGCTAAATTGGTATTACCAGGAATCAGTTTCACTATTCCAGAACACTCCGTACTGAGTTATAGCCCCTTAGTGCCCTCTACAAGTGTACCTTAAGGTTTTTGACCTTGCTTTTACCCATTTCAAAGTGTATACTCTTCAAAAAGAAACCTTGTCAAATGACTGGCATTGCTTTATAAAACAGACCTGTCCTCTCCCATTTTTACCAGTTGAAATCTGAAAAGGAATGGCTTTTTAATTTCTACAGGTCAATGACAGATTTACTGCAAACATGTTATCAAGATTCCTAGCAACTTCAGCAATGAGTTCATCATATATTAAATACTTGAAGTCTGTCACTTAAACCATTACATAATTTAATACATGCTGTATTGGTTCTGTGTCGTACTAATTTCTAATCAAAATGTATGAGGTAATAAATTAAACAATTGAGGAATGTATAGTTGCTATTGCAACAGATTGGAGAAAGCATAGCTAGAAAATGTTTAATTAGACTTAATGTTGCTGTCATTCTCAAATTTTTATTTGGTTCAATTATAGCATGACATGACAAAGCCAAAGACTTTATTGTTGTCCACGACATGTATGCCTTTTCTCTTAAGATTTTGCGTATTTTCTTATTCCTGCCTCTCTGGAACTTAGTATTATTCCAGGACCTATTAAAAACCTGTTTCAGTGGGTTGAGAGAATATACTGAAAAAAAAAATCTAACTTTTTAATGTACCATGCATTTTCAATAGGGTACGTAAGTCTGGATGCAACACAACAGAGTATATTGACCCAAATAATCATAATTTTTTGAATCACTCAATCACGTAGGTTACATGGGACCTCCAGAGCTCATTCGGTCCAACCTTTTGCTCAGAGCAGATCAAGTGAAAGCAGAGTGCTCAAGGTCTTGTACAGTTGAGTTTTAAGTATCTCCAAAGATGGATATCCCACAACCTCTCTAGGTAACTTCTGCCAATGTTTGACCTTCATTATAGCATAGCTGCTCAGAGTTTATGGCCTTCATATAATTTTAGCAGGTTACCACAATGTTTTTCTCTACTTCAAACTTACACTGTATTGAATTCCAACCCCTTTACATGTATATCATTAAACCCGTGAATCCAAATGAGTTTTGCCAGTTGTCTCCTTGGTAGCAAGGTTTAGTGCTCAGATTTAAGACATAATCTTACTGGTCCATAGAGGACTGATAGGACACTTCAGAAACCATCATCTGTGTCCTTTGAGCTTCTCCTTGGTAGAGCACAGGACTCTACAGGCAGCTATGGGGCAGTGATTATGAAGTCTCAAAGTGCAGAGCAGGAGAATAGTGCCCTACCAGACCTTACAACAGGAAGGAGTCACCAGATGTCTTGCTTGCAGGTCTTCCTATTTAACCATTTATGTAAATCTCAGTAAGAAGCCTGAGAAGTTATTTCAACCACTGCAGCAAATAGTTTCCATCTTCTTTCTCTAAGATGTGGAAATGTTAAGGTATCTTCTTGGATTTTCACAGGCAGTTAGTGGAAAAGTGACTAATGCCTCACAACAGTCCTGTGGGCATTTTTCAGAATTTTCTTTTCACATTCCATCTTATTACTTCAGTGCTTGTCCATTTTCATATATGAATATTTAATAAGTTTTTCCCATATTGAATATATGGCAAATACTGGTATTTGGTATCACAAATAGATTTTAATTATAAGAATTTGTATTTGATATATCACCCAGTTCCTGATAAGAAGCAGAATCATCCTTTTCTCTCACCAGTAGTGTTTTACTGGAAAGTTGCAATGCTAATTCCTTCTTACACTGAAGGTGACACATAAGTTTCCTTAATGGCACTATCATGTTAATAAATCATTCTCCTCCTGAGATATCCTGGTCTATACTTCACTCTTAGGAGAATAATAATGGGTGCTATCTTATAAGGGTGTATATGCAACTGGGGTGGTTCACTCAGAGAAGAGAGGAGGTTATGTATGGTTACGTAATATCTTCTTAGCAGTTCACCAAGAACTGCAGAATGTGTACTGTATCTCAACAAGAGATTGAGACATGATGGATGAATGGATTGTATGCCACAACTGTCCCAATATTAAGCACTGTGTCTCCTTCTGGTGGTTTTCTCAAAACAGTATTTTTTTCCTTTTTTTTTATCTGTCAGTCCCAAGTGCTGTGCCACTTGAATCCATTCAAGGGAGTACCTTTGAAGAGAAGATTTTTCTTCAGTGGAGAGAACCAGCACAAACATATGGAGTGATTACTTTGTATGAGGTACCTAACATTTTGCAATGTTTCAGTTTTTGTGTATAGTTCTAATTTTCAAAGGTGTATAACCAGTAAGAAAATTAAAATATTTTTCCAGTTTCTGTAAAATTATATTCTTTTTGAAGATAATAGCAATTACCACATAATCAAATATATAATGTAGGAGTATATTGCTGCAGGACCCAAAATCTCTAAGGAAACCGCTATTTTTAGAAAGATGTGATATAGCATTCTACCTAGTATTGTGAATCAGATATTGAAAGATAGGTCTTAGTGAATTTAAAAAAATTTGGAGACATAACATAGTAGTGACAGTCAACATCACACTTAGATAAGACTGATTATATGAAGTCTATTGTAATAGAAACGAGCAGACATAATTAAAAAAAAAATCTAGCATTTTCTAAATGCAAATTCAACAAAATTACATGTTGTTCGATGTCTAAAAATCACTGCTTTTCCTCATGTGGAACTTCTGCCTGAATACCTTTTAGAAAAATTGACAAAGGCTGCACAGATTAAGCTGTCAGACAGTAATCACCGTTAAGCTTCTTACCTGACCTTACTACAAAATTGGTATCAAAATGCTTTGTTTGAAAAAAAAACCACAAATCCAACACCTAAATGAGATGTGGTGTAAAAGAAAAGTTAAACTGAATGGTAACCTATTGATACAGTTTTGTAAAATATTTTATCGCAAGGGGTAAAAAGTTATGGAAAAGTATGGATTGATTTTTTATAAAGCTAACCACTTCACAGCTTGTTCAACGGTTGGCTGTCTTCAGGGGTCAGAGTGTTTTAGTTTACATGTTAATGTTTGTACTGATGTTCGACTTTATGCATGTGGAGTAACACAGTGGTGAATCATGCCGCTTCTGAACATGCAGACTTTTCTAGTTACATTGCTGAGGAGTACGTGCACTGTATACATGCAGTTAACTTCATTGGCAGTAGTGGGAGTTGTGCAGGTGTATTCAGAGATGGAAAAGAATCGCTTGGCCAGACTTTCTAAGGTGGTTAGGACTGGGCAAGTCTCTGAACATCAGAAGCATCTAGCATTCCAACAGCAAGGAGAGTTTTGAAAATACTCGTATCTCCTTATACTGCTTATCTGCTAAGCCTCAAAGTGGAGACAGAGGGAGAAAGGCAGTCAGTTAAATCAGAAACTTGATTTAATTAGTGCTTAAGTAAAAAGATAACAACAAACCAATGCAGCCAATCTTGTTCTAAAGATGCCTACTCAGTCCAGTTGGGTGACTAGATACAAACAGACATGTAGCTGCTGAAGACTTCTTTGTCAATACTTTTTCTCCCCTGATGTTTGCTGTAATCCTAAAACATATCACAAAGTTTTCATAAATATGACTGGCAACCTACCTGGAGGCTAACAAATACACACACAGTGAATCATGGGGACATTCTACCTGTTTGAAATGCATGCTTCAGTTGAAATATATAACTACACTTCGGATACATTTTTCCTAACTGAAGTAGCTCACAGGATAAGATCCAGACAAGTGAGATGAAATTTAGGTACATGTCGTTTATAGGTTGATTTAGAATACCCAGGATGTCTCAGTAAGCACCTCTGGCTGATCTGTGTGCTGCCAATGTAATGCACGCAGCACAGCTCAAATTACCTGAACTTGAGAAGTGTGTTGCCTAGTTCTGCCTGTGTAGTTCCCCAAATCTTAGACAAACAGGAATCTAAGTCTCAACTGTGTGTACATCAACAATTCTGATCTGAAAAGCTTGGCTGCTGAGGCTGCTTTTACACAGACATACAGACGTATTTGGTGTGCTGATGTAAATCGTGGTGCTCATGGCATTTGCCTTTCAGAGCGTGGCCTAGGAGATGAGCAGTCACCTAGTAGGAATGAGGCCTGGTGAGGAGACGTTTCTGCCTCAGGGATTCCCCGGTTCATGATAATCTGCAACAGAGTAATTCGGGCACAGAGCCAAAAAAAGGTGTCTATCACCCACCACTGTTGCCTGTCACCCACCACTGGCCTGTAAACAACCAGGGATGAAAGAATTATAGTCCCAGGAGAAAAGCAAGTACAAAAGTGCTGGGTACTTTAAAGACACGCGGCTTGTGTGAGGCAAACCTGAAAGTATGTAAGCCTGAGACAGACCTAGGAGCAAGGTTGCTCTTTCAAGGCAATATCCTCAGTTAGTAGCTGTATTTTATGGGACAGCCTTAAGGCTACAGCAGCAGACACTTTCTTTTGGGAGGAGGTCCCAGGATCTTCTTCCCAGCAGGCAGTTGAATTTAATGTGCAGTTTTGAGTCTGCATCCGTGTTCCCAGAGAAAAAGCTCAATTTCAACTCTGTGTCTAGCATTTCTTAGTCTGAGTACCTGATTTTCTATGTTGTTTAAAACCTCGTAACTTCTTGTCTGGAGTTAGGCATTTGGTTTTAGTGCCTGAAGGAGACAGTGCTTTAATATATGTGATGAGAAAAACTGTGTTGAACTATGAAATATGAAAGCATTCATTGATATTTTGAAATTAAGGGCAAATACAATTATTTTACCAATACTTAAAATAAAAAAGCTTTTAAATGAAAAAAGTTGCATAATGGCAAATGATACCATTTTGCTTCTCTATCACCAGTACAGGTCCACAGTTCTAGGAGTAAAGAGATTAGTCCTTTGCACAAGGCTTCATTTAAATTTGATTAAAATAGTCAACATCCAGTAAGAAAATGACCTTCATCCCCACCGCCACTGCAAGGCTTATCTGGCATTATCAATGGTGGACATAGGAAGTTATTTAAAAAAAAAAATAATAGTAGGAACAATTGTGCAAGTTACAAGAGTAAGTTTATTTTAACCAAGCAAAGCACTTCTTTTTTTCATATATTCTGGATAATCCATGGAAGAATTTTTTTCATTACAGAACAATAACCACTTAGCTATCTAGTACCAAATACTGGGTTGGTGGGGGAAAGAATCTAATGTGGTATTTTGGAAAATCCTGTTAAAAATCTTAAAAATGTAGAAAATAGAGTTAAAGGGGTCTGCAAGAGGTCATTTAGTTCATATGTCTGCACAAAAGTTTATCAGTCGTGTGTAATATACAGTTGCTATGTAGTTCTGTAACCTGTAATTTCAAAAAAAAGTTATGACATACTGTCCCACAAACAGACATAGCAACATTTAGCATTAGAAAGGGAGATTATTCTGGGCAATATCAGGCAACCATAATTTCTTTACCTATAACAGTTCAGATATTTGGTAGCGTAGTTTTATTCTGTGTTCTGTTATAATTAGGAGGGTTAGTTGAGAGTTTTTGAAGGCACTTTCAGTTCAATATAGGATGAGTTACAGACGATCTGCCTATATCTACTGAAGTAATGTCGGGGTTTATCTAGATGTTATCAAAGTTTTTATTACTAATTTTCTGCACTTTATTGATGTTACATTAGATGAGTCATATAAAAATCAATTTTCATTAAGTCAGGTTTTAGGAAATTGCAAGTGTTTAAGTTGTGTAATGCCGACACTTAGATGTTTCTCCACATTGTTTTATGCCTCTTAATTGTAATGATACAGAATAAATATAGGAAAAAGAATGTCAATTATCACTTTATATAATAAGAGTGTTGGAATTATTTGCATATAAATGTAACTTTAAAAATAAAAAGGAGGGATGAATCATTTTTACTTTTTAATTTTTTAATGGATTTCTTATTTTTAAATTCTCATTAAAGTGCATGGAAATTAGTAATTAATAGAAGAAATCTGGATCAAGTTTTACTATGAACTTATATTAACATTTCTAATGAAAACTAAAAATACTGTGTATATCAGAGAAAGAACTGAGGATACAATATACACACTGAATATATTACTTAACATTTTATCTCTGCTTCCCTCCATGTCAAAATCTGACCTAGGTACAATATAATAACCTGAAAAATTCCAAATTAGCAATTACAATAGCTAAGCTTCAGACTGATATACAAGCTTTACCCACTTTCTGAAAAATTTGCCTTAAGCCGCCCCTATCATCTTTTATGGATAATCTTATTCAGAGCAAAGTGTAATTACAGTGAAGTCAGCTGGAACTGGGGGTGACACCTTCTGTGACTCACTTATCTGGTTTTACGTGGTTGTTTTGGTTTTGTGTTTGGTTTTGTTGTTGCTGATCAAAACCAACAGTAAGATGAATTAAAAAAATGACACTCTTAAAGCCAGCATGTTGAAGGTATTAATGTAAGCCTGAACCCATCCTTTAGAGTTGTAATCTAGCTGCCTCTAAGTCTCTGTATCTATAAAAGTAATAAGTCATAGCAGTTATGGGTGAGTTTCCTGTGTCCCTTCGTGGGATTCGGGATTTGAAGAGTACAAGAGAGTAAGATAGCTTATCATAAAATGTCTGACAGCGCATACATCAGAAGGGTTTACTGGATAAAGATGCAATCTCTGTCTGTCTGCTCAAGACAGTTTATAACTTTCTTATTCTTTTGCAGATCACCTACAAAGCAGTCAGCTCCTTTGACCCAGAAATAGATTTATCCGATCAAAGCGGACGAGTCTCAAAGCTAGGGAATGAAACGCACTATCTCTTTTTTGGCCTGTATCCTGGCACTACCTACTCTTTCACCATTAGAGCCAGCACCGCTAAAGGCTTTGGACCTCCAATCACGAATCAGTTCACCACTAAAATATCAGGTACTTGATTAAAGAATATTATTGTTTCCTTATGACAATGATGTGTAATTGTTTTATTGTTTACTTTGTCTTTAGAATTTAACCAGCAGCAACTCGAAAAAGTAAAATAGATGTTCATCTCTGAAGATGTCAAAGTGACATGTATTAACATATCGAAAACCCTTCTAACTGCTTAAATATCAACTGGTACTTTGAAGTTCCTATTCACAGCTGTAATGTATCACCCAAGAAACCCTATGAATTATTTGCCTGAAGTCAGTGCCAGCTGCTGTTGCAACATTTAGCATAGGGTTTTTTGGACTCGAGGATGAGGGTTCCATTCAGGGCTTAGTCAGCCTTGACATGATTCTAAATTAGTACAGTAACGGTGCTGGAAAATCTCTCTAATGAGCCATGAACAATTGAGAGTGGAGCAGAAATACTGTATGTCTAGTGCTCGCCTAGAAAGTGTAGCTAACTGCCAGCCTGTATCTTTTCCTAGCAAGTGTGTGGACTGAAGTGAATATGAAACTATATTAGACAAGAACATCAGGACTAGTGGTTTCCAGATAACAGCAGCATGACTCTGTCACTTCTGCAGGTTCATGAATAATATTTTGAAGCCCTTGCAGAGGCAAAGGGACACTTCATTTCTCTAGCTGATGGGTTGCAACACTATTACATACTCTAAGATGCTCACGTAATTGATGACATGTTTTGCAAACTTACAGTTCAAATCCCTTTACTCTTCACTTCTCTCCAGTCTTCTTGGGAATTAAACTGACAGTTGCAACAATGCCCCTGTATTATATTTACAAAAAAATTGCCTTATGTATTTGTGGCTATCTTTGCTTTTCAAAAGGGCTAAAGGAAAGGATTTGGGGTACAAAATCTTTCCTTTTTACTCTTATTCTGTGTACTTTAACCCATCACTCACTTTCTGTGCTCACTGGAATGAAAAAAAATAACAAGGTTAATCAGAAATAGAGCAATTTATTTTTTCTTGTTATAGGAAAGGGTACTTAATGCAAGGTGGAAATTGTTGCAATACAGGTACTTGTAGAGAAAAAAGTTATGAATTTTCAAGTTAGAAAATTATTCTTTATAGAAAGTCTAAACATAATTAACACTCATCAGTAAAGATGGGGATCATTTTCCACACCTTTTCTATACTAAGCAGAAACTTTGAAATTAATTTCTGATGCAACAAGACTTGATAAGGAAAGCAGAATCAGCCCTTATTAGAATGAGGAAAGAAGGGGACTTGAGAGTGGGTGAAAATCTGGGTATTTGGGAATAGAGCTGGATCTTAAGTTGTTCCTCTTCTAAATTTGCTATACCATCAATGAAAACTCATCAACATGAACAGACATTGCAGGAATGCATGGGAATGTGACTAACCTCCAGACCACCATGTGCTGAGGTTCTGAAAGCTGTATTTGCTGCACCTCACCCTCTCATTACTTCATGTTTGTTACTGCACTAACAGGGAGTGTTTATGTCTTGTCCATGGGTACTTAAAGCCAATCTCTTGATGAATTTAAAACAGAAACAGAATGTATAAGTTTCTTAGGATTACTGAAAAATCACAGCTGAAATTTTAGCTGTTGAGTATGGTCCCCTCTTTGCAGTGCTATTGGCCTGTGATCTCATTGTGTCGGTACAAAGCTTTGGATCTTACTGTCTCAGTACAAGGCTTTGACGCTCTTGGTGTGGCCAGTACTCTCCATTTTGGAGAGATCTAAAATTAAAACATTTATGGATAAAAATGTTTAACTATTTTTTTCACAGATGGGTTGGCAACAGTGCATTCTGACAAACTTCTATGCTGAGTCGTTGCATTTTAATTTATCTGACTCTAAACTCCATGCTTACCTGAATAAAATGCTCTTTAATTTCCAGTCTTAAGTGTTTGAGTACTGCCATTCTGTACTGTAAATAGTTACCATAGTATCATAGAATCACAGAGCAGTTTTGTTAGTTCCAACCCCCCTGACATGGGCAGGGACATTCTCCACCAGACCAGGTTACCCAAAGCCTCATCCAACCCGGCCTTGAACACTGCCAGGGAGGGGACAGCCACAGCTTCTGTGGGCAACCTGTGCCAGGGCCTCACCATCCTCACAGTAAAAAAATTCTTTCTAATATGTGATCTCAACCTATACTTCTTCAGCTTAAAGCCATTGCACCTCGTTCTATCACTGCATGCCCTTGTGAACAGCCCGTCTCCAGCTCTCCATGTAGCATTCTACAGTTGTGTGGTTGGCACTGATGGATGAAGTGATCAGTATGTAAATACGTATTACCAAAAGCAGAACTCGTAGTAGTGCATGCTGTCAAAATTGGTGGGCATTCTATTAGAAAACTGTTTTCTGTTGCATATAACTTCTCTCAAAGCCAGCTGTGCAGGCTGAAATTTTGCATGCTGCTTTCCATACCAAGAATTTAATCCATTTTGGGAATGTGGCTAACACCATGAAAAAGTTTGGTGGTCTATATATTACTAAAGTGCTTTCAACAAGATTTAAATATTTAGCAAGAAAAGAGAAATTACTGTGAGCCATCGCCCTGAAAATCTCTCTAGATTTAGGCAATTTGTAAATACTGCAGTTTGCACACAAATGGAAACTTAACAGAATTGAGCAGCAAATGTCACCACGGATGCCATGCTCAATAAATAAATTTTAAGTTCTCTCAAGATTTTAGATCCTTGCCTGTGTTCACCAACTGAGTGTGGCCAAACACAGAAGAGAAACTCAGTAGGGGAAAAGTAGAGAAAAGGCCTTACCTTTTCATGCATCTCAGCTTCTCTCTGCCAAAGACCAGGGTGTGCAGTTGCAAACACTGTGAACAGGAAGAAAATCTCCTGTTTTTTCTGTTTATTGATAAGCTCCTTCTTTACATGTGAGCAGTGTGGAGGAGGAAGAGTCCTAACCTGGACAGTAGAAAAGTGTAAAAATAGATAACGGCAAGTATCTGCGGAGAAGAGAAACAGTAGCCAGGAGTGAAAGGTGGGACCGGGAGTACCAAACTCATATTGTGGACAGGAATACTCTTTTTGTGAAAGAAGAGTAAGATTAGTAAAGACTGCAAGGAGAGACCTAGGAGTCATAAATTGGGAAAACTACAAGACTTGTTAAGATGTGAACAGCAGATGAAAGGCAAGAAATACAGTGTTCCAGTAAAGTTTATAGTCCATACATCTTTTTGGACATGCTATTACTCTGTGCTTCCCTTATTTTCAGGACAGTCAAGTTGAGAGTAGAGCATTAAGTGGATAAGTTCTGGATATTTAAAACTGATACATGTGGCAATTGAGTCACCAAAGAACTGTGTAATATTATGCCTTTAGTCTTCTCAAAGTGGGTACCCAAATTACTTAAAATCATTAGTCTTAAGTATTTGTACCTTAAATCCAGAATTATACACAGAATATAACTCTCAGCCTACAAGGATGACTTTGAACTTTATTTTTTTATTTGTGAAGCATTTCAAAATTGGTGAGTATCTGTGAAAACTTATGATGTTGTTGATGTTTTCACAGTAGATTGAAGAGTTTTGGATGAGTGTGAATGCAATCCTTACTTGGCTATATAGGGCAATATGGATAAAGGAGAGAGAAGTTTATATACCTCTCAAGTAGATGCAGCTACTACTAGTAGGGTGAAAAGGATTGGAAGATACAGTTAGAAGAAATACTTGATTTGTTGGAACTTTTTAATTTGTTAGAGGAGTCTAGACCTTGATATTATCTGTAGGGGAAGCATTATGTATGTGGAGTAACTTCCTTAGTATGGTACACAAAGTATCCAATGACTGGAACCTGAAGGTAAACAAGTTGAGATGCCAAGTAGGTCTCCATGTTCAACCTGAAGTATAATTAGCCATTGAAGAATCTGATAAAGAACAGATCTTAAAACACACACACACACACGAAGTATTGTATTTTTCAAGCAGGGATTAGTTTTGGGAAACTCACTGCCTGTTCCTGTAGTCAGGAAAGATCATTGTAATGACGACCTTTTCTTCCGTAGCCTTAAAATCTGTTAATTGTTTATCATCATTACCAACTGAACAATAAGGATACAACTAAACATCCAATTAACTGAGCAGCCTTCCATCCAACAGAATGATAAAAAATGCAACTAGATGATAGGACTGAAAAAAGTAGTAACAATAAAATACAATAAGTGAGGCATCATTTGTTTTAATTGCGACCGTAATCCCTTAATGAAACACAGTTTGGAAAAGTACTGTTGAGTGTGGCTTCAAACTAAGCTCTCATGGTGATAATCATTCTTCATTGTTGTAAATGATATCTGTGGTGGACAGCAGACCCAGAACAGTTGCAGCACTAGTTAAACAAAATTCCAGGAATTAGAAGTTCTGAGTATATCCTAATACCAGTGACATATGGAGAAAGCTGGGCTCACTTTCAAAACCTATAGTCACTTCGGCATGCACATTTGCAGATGCTCTTCTTGAGATAACTTTTCATTTCCAAGTCACGGATTCTCAATACTTTCTGCAAAATTACTCCTACTAGTGTTTCCTTGCTTGAAATTGGCAGTGAGCTGGGATTTCTTTGTTTGTTTTATTTTTTGCTAAAGTTATTTAACAGTTGTCTCACACTTGTAACAGAAAGCCTGTTTATTACATTAGACCTGTAATACAGTCTTTGTATTTGAAGAATTCTATAAAATTACCTATTCAAACAAAGATACAGCTCTTGAAAGAAGAAACACAGGAATAATGATTAATTTTTTTTTTGCCTCTTTTCTTATTCTAGCACCCTCTATGCCACCATATGAACTTGAAACACCTTTGAATCAAACTGACAGCACTGTGACAGTCTTGCTGAAACCTGCACAGAGCAGAGGCGCTCCTGTCAGGTACTGGGGAAACATTCTCTATAAAATTAAAACCAAATTGATTAATTTCTTGAACATGTTTTCTGGGGATTTTCTACACAGCAATCAGTGTCTAAATTCATGTCTGTATTAGCTCTAATTAAATTAAATAACTGAAGAAAATGAAAGTGCTTTGATGTTGAGTGTTCGCGTATTGTTTAAGGGATTTGATCCAGATGCAAGTGGCTTGTTCTTTGAAGATAAGGAACAAAGCCATAGTTCTGTTGTGTGGGTGGCTTCTTTAAGGTAATTGCTTACTGCAATGTTATAAGTTCAAGGGCATATCTCATTTTTATGCTGAGCTACTATCTTTAATATTCACTCTTCTTGTTTACTTCACAGATTTAAGATCATCAACTCTTAGTAAGTTAGCTAGTTTAAACAGAATGTACTGTAACATTCATAAAGCATTCACATTTAATTGACCATGATAGCAGAAATTGAAAAAACAATAAACTTGGAAAACCAACAGCTCGGATTTTTTATAGTTGTATACTAGTCATTAATGAAGTTCAAGTTTGCAGAGGTTTATTTCACAGACAGATGCACGCGTCCTGTGTAAGTCCAGTCCTACCTGATTAGAGTAAGAGATGCCTGCTTTTCAGTGAAGGAAATAGAGAAATGATTAGATTATTTTTGAGCTTATTATTAATGAGCTCATTAACCTGAATAAATCAAAATACAGATCAGAGTTTTCCCTTTTGGCTAATCAATCATCATCAAAAAATGGTGAATTCTTTTGTTATTGTAGGGTTTCCCCCTATAGTGATTGGCTATCAATTATTTTCATCATGATGCTAATAAGGTTTTTTGTAATTTCTCTTTTGGAAATACAGATCTAGTTGACTCATATACATATATATATGAATGAAAATAAATGTTCTTGGATTTCTTCAGAATATTTAATGTTTCATTTAGTTTATGCAACTTTCAGGTATATTATATGTGGGTTGTTCTGTATTTAGGAAATGCCACCCTGTTATTCATTCAGGCATCTTTTTTAGATGAAAACGTAGCACTTCAGGGGAGTCTGAACCAGATGACAGAAAAATCCAGAAAGCTATTGAAGCAGATTTAATGAAACTGTCTGATTTAGCAGGCTAGATTAGAAACAGAATGATTTGATGTTTTTCTTACTTTGTTTCATGAAGATAAAATGTAGTCCTCCTGAATTGAAGCATCCATATTAAAATAATGCTGGTCGGAATCATTGTTGCTTAAACACCAACATATTAGACCATTAATAAAAAATCACTTCTATTCCTTTTATCTGCATCATGAACATCGAGTTGATTGACTCCTGTAGCAGTAGTGACTCATGAGGAACTTCACTGACAATAGAAAGGATCTAGTTAGGAGATTAAAGTGTGCCAAATAAGGGGATGAGTGGTTAGGAAAATAGGAGAAAAGATTTAAAGTAACGTGAAGCTGTGGAACTGACAGGTGAACGCACAGCTGCAAACCTGCTGAGGTTCTTTGCAAGAAGTCTTAAAATAAAATGAATGCTGAGTGCAAACCCACAATGTAAATACTGAGCAGAGCAGAGAGTGAAAATTAAGGAAAAAATTTCTTAATAGTTTTAACATTTTATTGTGCGTTACATCCTCAAGCATGCTGTCATTGCAGAGCTTGCAGAACACATTCTGCATATGGAATTTATCATCTCAGTCTCCATTCATTGGGTGTTAAAAGTTTAGCCGTACTTCATTTATGCAGACCACTAAGCAGGATGCCTTGTCCATTGATTGTGCTACAACCACCGGTTTGGTTAACGCAGATTTCTGAAACTGCGCTAAGCAGTGTAAATGATAGTTGTTGTATTGATCAACACATCAGCCGTGTCACATAAAATTCCTTAATTCCTGAGATGGATAAGGAGAGCACAAATCATACCATTCAAGTCAGCAATACTGATACCTGAGGTCATTCACAATTCCAGTTTTTTTCTGTGATTAAATTCTGTTTCTGCTTAAATACAAAAAATCCTGGTATCTTCTACCTTATTTAGAATCCATGCACAGCCACAACATAAAAGGAGAAAAAGGGCAGTGCTGATTGTTTAACTGTTGATTCAAAATCAGACTTTATAGAAGTGTTCAGGAAGCTCTGTTTACAGTGATAAAGTACACATTAATCATGGAGGCCAAATGCATTTCAGGTTGTTCTAGAATTCATAAGACTAGACATGATTAAAATGTGTCTTGTCAGAGTTTTAATACAACAAACAGTGCTGCTTTGTCTTCAATTTCAGGTCCATGTTTTATGGTTGTTGCTGTGTTTCTTTCAAGGAGATTATTTTGGAATTTTATATGTTTAAAGCAGTAATGCATTCAGTAAAGATGACTGTATGTGCTTCTTTAACAGCTGGCTAAGCTATTGTGATTTTCAGAATGATTTTAATTTGCAAGGGTTTGGTTTTTTGTTTTGGATTTTTTTAAATTTAAGATAGGTGTATGTCTCAGAGTCAGTAAGATTTTAAAGAACTGCATAAAACGCATAGAAATTAAAGTATTTTTTTCCATGAGGGCTTTTCAACATCTATTAAAGAGCTTGCTCTTCCAAGGCCGTATCATTTATATATTTTACTTTTTCAGAGCAAGTTAGTCTAAAGTTTAAAAGACTCTGGGAACAGGTTATTTTCAGGTACATAGACTGGTCAGTTCCATTTACATCAACTAAGGAATGCTAATTTATTGCAAAGATCTGGCTCATATAGAGGAATGAAAAATGTAATGCTCAGTGATTGCATATATTTAATGTTATTTATATATTTGTCTATGTTAGAAAGAGCTTTAGATCGTTTCCTGTTCCATTATAAAAGGTTCTTCTGACCTTCCCTGGGAATTTTTTCCTTCAAGCTTTTAGCTTCAGGAAGGAGAAGCAAGTTTCCTTTGTCACACAGATTTTTATTCATTCTTGCCATGATAAAGGCTGAGTGTTTCCACTTCTTTTATCTCCCTTATGTAACCAGCAAAATGCTGTCACCATACCACCCGCCTCCTGCTGCTCCGTGCCACATCCCTAGCAAGCCTGAACAGTAAACATCCCAAAGATTTTGGCCCAGATAACGCCGGAACCACCGGGCGATAGCAATCACTCCGGGAGCAGCAGATAGGGTTAGGAGCAGGAAGGATAAGAAAGAGGGCCAGACCATCCAGGCTCTACTCTTCCTTCTGGTCTCTTTCTCATATTACATTTTAGAGCTCAGCTCAACTGGATTTATCCTATTAAATGCTTCTAATCAGTTATAGGCCCATTCAGCCACACTTTGCCCCCTAAAAGACACCACGGGGACTTGGTATCTTCCCCTTCCAGGCTAAAGTGAGGGTACCAGTGCTCTGTGGATGCAGTACATGGCATTTAGGATGCCAGAGTACTTCCCACACTAAGTGGGATCAGTCCTGCAGCAGGCTGCAAAGCCTAGACGGGATGAGAGGGGGAGAAAGAACTGCAGCAATTGCTAAATACTTTTCATTTCTCTGATTTGTGTATTATATTTCGGCCAGAAAGCCGAGGCGAAGCTGAAAGCTCTGTATTTGAAGGGATGAGCATTTGTTTCTACTATTTCATTGGGTAAACACTTTGTGATGTGTTTGGATATTCTGAATTCTACAGAGATTTGCACTTCTTACTGGTCTAGTCTGGACCTTTAAGGGCACCCTGTCAATACTGGGTTTCTGGTCACAGGTGGAATTAAGGCCATCTGCAGGTGGTCCCTGGGGTGGGAACAGCATGATTCAAAGGAAGATGCACAGTGTAAAGAAAACTTTGTCAGCCCAAGTCCATGGAGTACTTCATTCAGTAAGTGGCTTAGTCATTTCAAGAGCACTCATAGTGTAATGATCCTTAAATGTGTGACAGAGGACAGCTAATTCTTACCCTCTACCTAGCAGCCGGAAGGTGCCATGAGGGTCAGCCTTCTGCATGTCTGGCCATGCCCTCTGTTCTGTCAGTGGGTCTATTCTCTCACAGGCTGGCAGCAGGAGTGTGCACTCCTTGTGCCGTGGCAGTTAGGGTGCAGACTCTTCCAAGAGAAGAGATGGGATCATCCAAAGCCTGAGAGAGCTTTGCAGGACCCTTCAGTCTGACAGACAGCCTTCTGGAGAAGCCACCTTTATTAGTGAGACTTACCATCTTCAGAAAGTCACTCCCCTGGTTGGTAGATCAGCAGATTGTATTGTTTCACTGGCAATCAAGAAAAACTAAACAAGAGCAAGCAAGCTAACCAGGCTGTTTGGAAACCCCTGGCAGGGGCCTTAGGAACTCAAAAAGCAGCAGGACTTCACACACTCAGGATACAAAAGTTTCAGGATATTTTCCATAGCCTTGAAGAGACCACAGGAGACTCACATTGCTGTTGTGAGTCCCCCTGCTCCTTGGCAGGGGGTTGGACTTGATGATCTCTCGAGGTCCCTTCCAACCCCTACAATTCTGTGATTCTGTTGTGAGTACATGGCAGCCGTAATTTGGGTCTCCAAGTTACAAACCACTGCTCAGAGAATAGGTACTGAAAGCCCAGTCTGATTCTCTGTGTTCCATGGTAAGAGTGCAGCATTAATTCCCATGCATTAATTATGGAGGCAGACATCATGAGTATAAGTTCAGAATAAGTGAGAACAAATGAGTTTTGAAATGGGAGGGCTCTGATTTGCACGAGACAGGCTAGGGCAAAAAGGTGACACCAACACATGCAAATAAAAGCATTGCGATGTCTGTGTTTTCTTCTCCATCCTCTCAGATTTCCTACCAAGCACGTTATGTAACACTAGTGTGTTACTGTGATTTCCTTCTATTCTCAGTGACATTACATGGTAATGCAGTAATGAGAAAAAAAAAAATTTCATGTAGACACAGCTGAGGAGAGAAATATCAAAACTGTGCATTAACCAGGAGAGATTTGGAAAGCTTCCCAATAAAATGGAAAGTGAACTTTGGCCTTCCAAGAGTGCAGATAAAACAGTCTAGATAGTTGGTGGATTTATGATAAAGAAATGGTTATGTTGAAATAATGTTACTGTACATGTTCAAGTAGCATTACTAAATCACTGGTATTCTGAAATGTCATGTTCAAAATACAGCCTTTTGAAATACTTTGGTCTACAATATTGTGGTCTACAGGGTCTAAAGAGCATGAAGGGAACTTACTGTCTGTTCTTTAATTTGCTTGCTGCAAGCCTCCTTTCTATTGTTTAAGGGTCTGTAAACATAAAGACTTGAATTGTATGCTGTAGGGTCAGCTCTTGCCTGCAAGCTGTATTTCCAAATCATAGTTTTACAACCTGCAAGGCAGCCAGTAAACTTGTTTGAGGATGTCTGTGATACAGGAGGGATGAGGTTTTATTAATGCCCATAATTGTCACTTCTTTATAGCAACAAGTATAATTATTTACAGCAGAAGGGTCAATTTCAGTTTCATTGAGGGAACAGTACAATAATTGCTTATGCTGTAAAAATGCTGTAATTCTTTTTTGTTATGCAGTAGAACTTGTCCTTGGTTTTTTACTGTGACTTGAGTTAAAATTTATGGTATGTGTTGCTGGGGCATGCGTGGTGCAGCTTCACGTGTCCTGCTGGCTTGTTCAGAAATTTCCATGGTCCTTTTATTGTGACTTCTCACATAGCCCCTGGGTTAAAGGAACATTGAATCTTGATTCTTTTAAGTAGTAATTTGTGTCACTGAGAACCTAGCATGTAATGCTCTCTGTCATATAGCAATATGATTAGCAAAAAATTAATCTATGATAAATAATGAAAGCTACAGCAATTCCAGAACAAAAGGGAGAATAGATTATTCCATGTCTCTGAAGAGAATGTTTTTCAGTTTTATAACTCTCCAATACTTTCTCAAGGGTTCTGGCTATAATTAACTGAAATTTTTTTTCACTGTTACGGGAGGTGGGGGGCGGTTCTTTGTCTTCTCTGTATTGCTTACCTCTCATTCAGGCAACATGATAAACTAGTTTGCTGCTAACATCCTTTGGACCTCTGGTGTTTTCCAATCTCCCTGGCAAAAGCTGGAATCCAGTAGCTATTCCACTTGTGAATGATAAACTCTTTGAACTCATACCCTCTTTCGATGGCTCTGGACCCCAGTTTAAATCAGAACACTTTTTTTCTTAAATCTACTTCCCAGTGTAAACAGCTCAGTCTCTGAGTATGTAAGGAACAGAACGTCTTGCCACGTTCCCTTTGCAAGGAGTACCTGTTCAGTGCTCATCTTACCTAAGTTCAGATTTTAGGCATGCATATTCAGTAGGGAATTTTGTATGCCCTGCACTGTTCTTTGCTACTGAGGCCAACTGGCTAAAAACAGTCCATGTTCACACTGCAGAGCTTCCAGGCACAGCAGACTGGACATTCCAATCTACAGACTGCCAGTTGGGAATGAGCCCTGAGTCATGCCTAGAAATTTTGGTGAGAGCACTACTTGGCTGTTGCCAAAGCCTTGCTGGGGGCATTTCAAACTGTTTCACATGGAGGTTGGCATTGCATTTCTGTGTTCAGTCTCTTGTTATGCATACAGTTAAGATTGATTTTTAGGCAGCTCAGTGTTAGTAAGTCAGAGCCACCAGCCTCAAGTAGCGCTATGTTCTCAGTAAATCAGGAGAAACCTCTAACTAGGAGTACAGTGTTTCTAAAGCTCCTCCTAGGAAAGCAAGAGACCTGAAGTCCTTTTTCTTTTCTCAAGGTCTTTTAACATGCTTTATTCTAGATAGCCTCTTCAGAACAGAAATAATGGACAGAGTAAGGAGAGTCTATGTTTGGTTAGACAGGCTTCTTCATGAATCACAGAATCACAGAATGTCAGGAGTTGGAAGGGACCTCAAAAGATCGTCCAGTCCAACCCTCCTGCCTGAGCAGGATCACCTAGATTAAATCACACAGGAACAAGTCCAGATTGGTCTTGAATGTCTCCAGGGAAAGAAGACTCCACAAGCTCTCTGGGTGACCTGTTCTACTGCTTGGTCACCTTTACAGTAAAAAAGTTTCGCCTTATATTCACATGGAATTTCCTATGCTCCAGCTTAGACACACTGCCCCTTGTCCTCTGGCCACCACTGAGAAGAGCCTGGCTACATCCTCCTGACACTCACCCTTTACATATTTATAAACATTAATGATGTCACCCCTCAGTCTCCTGAGGGAGACTGGGAGACCCAGCTCTCTCAGCCTTTCCTTATAAGGAAAATGTTCCACTCCATCATCCTGGCAGCCCTGCGCTGGACTCTTCCAAGGAGTTGTATGTCCTTCTGGAACTGAGTGGCCCAGAACTGGATGCATTATTCCAGGTGCAGTCTCACCAAGGCAGAATAGAGGGAGAAAAGGACCTGTAGGCTCTCTCACCTCAAAAATGCTCTCTGATTCTTTTTGTATTTCTATTTGCATGCTAAGCCCACCTCAGCAGGAGACCACAGTAATGTTGTTCAGATGGTTGGGAGCAATAGGGTGAAAGCCTCTCCAGTTCAAACCTGCATTGAACCCTGGCCTCCAGGTTCTGAGTGTTTCTGAGTCTGTTTTTCTCCAGTCTTTAGGTTGTTGTGGGAAAAGGTACCATGGCTGTCACATCTCTCATGAGACAACTCAGATGTCTGTACCCTAAGCAGATACAGACCTATACAATAAAATCCCAAATAAAGTGCCAGCTGGGTCTATAGATGTAAGTATGTGCTTCTGACTGAGAGTGGCAGTTCCTGAATAACGGGCACACCCCCCTAGGGACACTATGAGAGGTATGATCCCACTTTCATCTCAAGAGTAGCCCTCTGGAAGTGTACAGACACGTGTTTCTCTCCCACCGAATGTGTAGGGAGCTCTAATGTATTTCTGTGTGCTTGCCTTGAGAGGTACTTAATTTAGGGACCATAATGAAAAAGTTATGAACATGGCTGGAAATGACTGCCTTGACATGATGTTAAAAAGCGTACTCGGTTTATACATGCCTGAGTTCAGACCCAGAACAACCAGACCACCCCTTGGAAATGTAAGAAAGAGATGCTGTTGCCCTGTGTTTACTGGAGTGTGCCAGGGATTTGTTTGAGTTTTACTGTGTGCTGTGATGGATTGAAGGGGGAGTATGTGAGTCAGCTCCATTTCCCCGAGTGGTTGTTGAACAGGATTATGTGGGGATGTACTTTCTGGAGACACCTCCAAGTCATTTTCTGAGGATGCGCATCACAGTAGCTGCATGTTAGTTTGGGGCCGTGACCGGTTCTGAATTCCTGTGAAGCTGTGGTTAGGGCTTGTCAGGCACGTGTAACCCACTCCTCCCCTGAGTGCTTTCACTGTTGATCTTCCTGTGTATTATTGCGTGTGCACTTCCCAAATCCTTAATGTCAACGTGAAATTAGATTTTTCCACTGTGGCTTACCATCTCACTGCAGTTCTTTTGTTTCTGTGGAGGTTTCAATCTAAGCAGCATTTTTGCCTTCGAGTGCTGGATGCTGAAGCGAAATGTCCCAAGTGAAAAGTAAGGAATCACTTTTAGTGATTGTTCACACGTTTGGCTAAATAAGCTCTCAGGTCAGTCCTACCGGAGGCCATAGCTGCTTGGGCCCTGTTAGTACTGATGCCTTGGCAACGTTGCACATCAATCTTCCTATGTTTTAGCTGTGTCATATGCTTAATATGTCTTGTGGATCTTGTGATTTTTTTTTTCATAAGTATTTAAATTAACTCCGTATCTTTAAGTGGCTCAGGAGAGCTCTAAACCAGTGGTCGTGATGTAAGGACATGTTTGTTGTGCTGTGTTCTGAAATACTGAATTATCAACTGAGAGGTGGCCCATTCTGCATGTTTTGTTTATAGATATCAGATAGAAATGTAACACATTATAACCCATGTGGCAGTAAAAGTAGAACCTGTCTGCAGCATTGGATTGGGATGCTGCACAGAAAATACTGAATAGCCTATAGGATTAGCCTCCTACAGAAAGGATGAGATGCAAAGCTTGCATTTTACGAACTAGTAACAAGGATGCATGTTGTAAGGCAGAGGCTCATTTTTGGAAATAACAGAGCAGAAGAAAGTGTGTATTGATGGCTTGTGGTATGACTGTGAATCATCAAGACATGGCATGACTGACAGAGGTAAATAGGCTGCACGCAGCAGGCGGGGTGTCCAGCAAAGGGGACAATCTATAAATGCCATTGTACAAGACACTGGCGGGACCTCATGTGTACTCCTGTGCCTAGTTCTGATCTACCAAGACACTGATTTACTAGCACCACAGGAGCAAAACATTAGGGCATAAATGATCAGGGAATTGGCAGACCTGTGTTACAAGTAGAGAGTCCAAGAGAATGAGACTTGTTTCAGCTAGCCAGTTAAGACCAAGAGAAGACATAAGTGTTTTCTAAAAATACATCAGAGGAATAAACTTCAGAGAGGGAAAAGAACAATTTTGGTTCAGAGAGCATGTAAATAAACAGCTCAAGTGTAAAATCTCTACCCAGTGGTGAATTGAAGCTCTGAAACAGGTACAGATACATAAATGTCAGGAAAGAGGTGCTAAATGAATTTTCAGAAATTATTATGTATGTGGTACTGGCTAGTGTTAGTCACTTGGCATTGGGGTGTCAAAAGTCCCTTTTCAGTTTTATATAGATGTGAATCCCAGAAAAGCAAAAGCTTTTGTCAGGATGCCTACAGGCTAGGGTCATCTTCATCAGGGAGCCAAAGTCAGTGGCTTTTCTTTTTTTAATTTATGTTAGAACACAGAAGTTACCTGTACCATTGTGCTGGTTTAGAGGTAAACCGGCAGGAGAAATGGACCCACCACAAGAGATGATTATAAGTCAGAGTTACAATTTAATGAAAGATATTACCATACAAACACTGACACAAAGAGAACAACCTGCTTTCAACTCACCAAAACCCAGCAGTAAACCCAGTGTCCCAGGGCACAAACCCAAAGGGGTTTGTTAGCCCCGGTGCCGAGATCCACGTGGCTCTCCCAAGTCCAAAGCAAAAAGAAGTGAAGAGTCCGTTGCTGCAGATGACGGCTGTGGCCCGGCCAGAAGCGATGGTTGTAGTCCGGTCGAGAGCGATGGCTTCCTCCTGTCGAGGTTCCGCTGCTCCTCCCGATCCAACGAAGAGCATCTAAGGTCTTCTGCGCCCTGTTTGTATATCCTCAGGGAGCCCCCAGTCCCTCCCCCCGGGCGGGGACTCACACAATGGGTAATTAACGGTGAGCCATGGGGTATGGTTGGACCATTGATGGCCCATTAGCACCCACGCCCCCTCAGGCTGAGTGTGAAGGGGCTAACGACTTCCTGGACAACTGTTGCAAATGGTCCATTATTCTTGAGGAATGAATAGAGGGTGTAGAATACACAGCCTTGATCCCCCCACACAGTGATAACCTCTTGCTGAACTAGGACAACCATTTTAATTGCTTTTTCTATAGATTCTTTGACAAAGGTGTGTTTTCATAATGCTGTTGACCTTAGGATCTTTTCTTCTGGTATTGTGTTTTTGAGCAACTTTACAAGCCCTTTATTCACTAGAAATTACTAAGTGGCTGCGTTAAAAAAGATTCTGTTGCTAATGCATAAATGTATGGCAGGAGGGCTGCAGTTGCCAGGACAAAGTAATTTGGGGGAATTCCTGACTCTCAATATAAATATTATTTGATAGACCCGTTCTGGGTGTACTGAAGAATTTTGATTATGTATTGCAAGCAAACAAGTGAATGCTTTTTTATTTGATATTAAGTAGTATTAAAGGAGATGAAAGAGTAAGAAGGAATGGTACATGGAAAGAGGAAGTAAAGCTGTAGATGTGCTCTGAGGGAAACACCGTCATTTCCCGTAGTGGATGCTGAAAGAGCATTCCTTTTACTGAACATTAACATGAAAACTTTCTTTCTGTTACAGTGTTCGTTTAAGCAGGAAAGGAAATCACTGGCATTTACAACAGGCATCATGACTCTAAAGCATTGCTAAGTAAAAGCTAATCTGCTCAACTGGATTACATTAAATGACATAAAGAAACATTAGAGTCACTTACTGGGCTCTACAACTGAAAGCAGCAACTCTTTAGTCAGAAGCAGTATAAAAGCCTCAGTCTAAAACAGTCTCAGGGAGCGGTAAGATAGATGTCTAAGGCATTATAAAAATGTTGAATTTAAGGAGAAATTACCGTGGGGAAATCAGACGAGGGCAAATGAATTAACCGTGTTCTCACATCTAGAGCTGAAGCTGTTTTCAAGATTAGTCTCGTAGGGTAGTAGAAGCACAGGGCCAGGATCTCATCTGTATTTAACAGCTGTGCTAATCCTGAACTGTGCAGAATCTTTTATCTATGGCCAGATTTCCTGTGGGAAGAGCTGTACAATGTCATGCTGCCAAGGTTTCTATGCCACCTAATTCTACCAGAGTCATGCCCAGTGTAGGGAGGAGGAAGAGTTATACCTTCACTGACAGAATAGAAGGTCAGCCTCGTATTTATCCGCAGAAGTCCTGAGAAACTGGGGACAATGCCACAAAAGCTGGCTGGTTTTCTCTATCTGCCTGAATCATTCCACACTGCTGATTAAAGTGCCCTGAGAGCCTTTTTGTAGAGAGGAAGGGATGAAAATGAACACAGACAGTAATATCCATTTCCAAATTGCTGGACTAGAACCCACCACATTTGAGTTGTGGAAAGTGATGATAGCTTTGAGAGGCAAGAATTTTGTTGTGGTTATTTTTGCTGTGGTCTTGCTCTCCCAGAGCAGAGTTGGCAGGAGAAAATGAGTCTGTGCCTTGGGTTGCTTAAGTGATAATGCTAGGCTTTTCAGTTGCAAGTGAAGCCCAGGCACATACTGCTTTCCACCACGTCTCCCCTGAAAGCACAGCATCTGCTAAGAGAAAATGGACAAATGAGGCAACATTTTAAACCATGGCAGTGGACGTGTTTGAGCTAGTCTCTTTGTGCTCCATGTTGTATCCCCTGGTTGAACAGATTGAAAACTTTATATCCTCTGTGAGTGCTTTAATGAGCAGTAAACAGTTTTCAAGCTTGGAATCAAAAAAAATGTTGAAATTGGCTTGTGTATTCATTCAGCTGCCTCAGCAAATATTTTTTTTTCTGTGCTGCTCACAAACCAGCAGGTTGCAGAGTATCCTTGAAAAAGGGAGAAAATAAACATTCTCCTTCTACCTGTAAACAACTCATTTTAATACATCTATTTTGCTTAATTCCCCAGCCTGGATCAGAAGTGGGTTTCCAGCGTGTGGTTTTGTAGAATATAGAAAGATCTTTCTTTTAGTGTTTTAATGGTTTAGGTCATTAATCCATTGGCTGATGTCCTGCTCTAAATACTATTTCTTTATTTCTACATAATATCCCATCTCCTTGATCACTTGGCATGTGCATATTATTTGCCATGCCTAAGTTAGAGCTGTGCAACTTGCCATAGACAGACCTGTGAACAGCGGCGTTTTTGCAGTGTCCGCACCTCATGGACAGTCTCCAGGGCATAGTCACAGTGCTGCAGGAGTTTATAGTTTACTAGAAAATATTGAAGTAGAACACTGCTATATTTTAATCTGTTTTTCTTAATAGACGTGATTTTTTTTTATTAAATTTGTAAACCTCTGAAGGTATTGCGGGAGATGTGCAGATATTCAAGTTGTAATTTTACATCTGTAAGCTTTGTGTTGTTTTCCTTACCTTTTACAAACTGAGAGTCCCTGGGAATTTACAGAGAACAGAACGAAAAGCACCTCTTTAGGATGCAGCATCGTGTATAAAAAATATACGTGGGGAGTTGAATGCAGGAGAGTGAGTAGTAGTGAGTCTCACCACTTATGCACAGATTTCAACCTGAGGAAATCTTCCTGTTCTTTAAAACAATCACATGCTTTCTCAAAGTATTTTTTCATTATTCTTTATCTTTGGGTAGCTACTGATCTTCCTCAGGGCTACTCAAGAGGAAACCTGGTTTGCAAGTGGCCCTGGCTTGCTCTGAAAGTCAAAATGGCTCAGGCAGGCTCTCGCGTGAAGACTGCCTCCTGTTACTCCACTCCTTTTCATTTCAGTACAGTGTTTTATCATATCCAGCTGCTCTAAACTTTGTAGAATGATAAAAGCATAGTATAACATGTCTTAAAAAAACACTTGCCTCTCAGAGTTACTTAGTTGAAATGACATAGCACACTCATAGAATCATAGAATTGTTAAGGCTGGAAATGACCCCTAAGATCATCCAGTCCAACCATTAACCTACCGCCACCAAGTCTACCCTTAGACACTCATCCCCTCTAGGTTTAAAGAACTACTAATGTTCCTATTCAGTAGGAGTCTGCCTGACTGTTTTCTCAGGAATCCACATGAACTGTTTAGGCCTTGATAGATCTATCCCCTGCCTAATTTTTGAGGACTGGGTAACGGCATTGTGTAGTATTCTGCAGTAAGCAAAGTAGTTTGGTTCTTTGCACCATGGCTCACGTAGCAGGAAGGAAACGGGTGGAACCTGATGTTTCAGGTACCATCAGTGACTTTGCTAGAGCTGAAAGTATGTTTTAACAAATCTTTCCGTTCTAGCAAGAAGCAGACCTATCATTTGTAATCACTAGTGAGCTTTCTTCAAATATCAGTAAGACAGGTATACAGAAGTGATACTGCTGATTCTGATAAGATGGGCTGCACAATCTCACAGGTCCACAGGCTGTTGCATGTTGGTTTGCATGTGTTAAGACTCCTGGAATTTCCATTTGTTACTTCTTCATAATCTGTAGTTCAGTAGCATTTGTCACAATCCGCAACCAGGTAGACCAGTTTGGCAGAGGTTAAACCCCCTTGCGTTCCAACCGGGCCTCAGAACACTCTGGGTGGTTGGGGGCCGCTGGGCTTAACCCCCGAGTGATGTCCAATTAGGTGTTTTGTCGTGACTAGGTTCTTGCAATTCTCTGGAACAGAATTAAGACTCAAAGCGGAGTCAAGTGTACATTTTACTTTAGCCTATGACAAGTGTGCAAAAGAGGGGGGCAGAGAGAGAGGGAGGGGGAGAGAGAGAGAGAAAAAGAAAAAGAGAGAATGAGAGAGGGAGAAAGAGAGAAAAAGAGAAAGAGAGATATGACGACAGTTACCACCACGGAGCTGCGGCGTCCCGTCAGTCCGGTGTCTTCAGGTGCGGTGGGGAAGCGTTCTTCCGCGGTATCTTATGATGTGGTGGGCAAGCGTTCTTCTTCGATGACTTCAGGTGGTGTCGAAGCATCCTTCTTCCTCTTCGTTGTGTCTTTTATAGTGCTGCCCAGGAATTTATTGCCCAATGTTGTCCTTGAGGAATTTCCGGATCCCCTTTGCTTACTTTCCGGATCCACTCCAACTCCGGGTGTGGGATATCGTCGTTAGTGGTGATAGCCTTTGCCTTGGAGGCTTTTCAGACTCCTTTGTTAAGGCTGATAGTAGTGCTTTGCATAGGAATGTAGGGAAAGCTTGATCAAGGTCTGACAAGCTGCCTTTTGTTCCTTTTTGATGGGGATGATATGGCAGCGATGTTGAGACAAATAACCAACAGTCACAGTTCTCTACAGCATTGTGCATCAATATTTTCTCTCTCTGTGACATCAAAAATAAAGGATCAGCTCTGTCACGGCCTTCACTTTTGAATATTTCCTTCAGATCCCCTCTAACTTTATTCTTATTTAGACTAAATTATTTTAGACAGTTTTGATTTCTTTAATTTCTGTTAATCTGTGGCAAGAGTTTACTCCTTTTTCCATGCTTTCCAGTTGCTTTATAAATTGGCCTTGGCAACCTGAAAATTACTGAGTTGAATGGTGTAATATTGGCTTATAAAAGGACCTCATTTGCTGTACCATGATATTTTTTCTCTCATATTTATGAACTTATCATTTTTCTGTGTTCTTTTTAAAAACAAATTAGGCAAAGAACATAAAGCTGATTAAGAAGCTTTGAAATGGTCTTTGGATTGTTCCAAGTATCATAAATGTAAATTCATTGAAAATATGGTTTCTGGCTTGGTACCAAACTATATCGCCATAGTTTCAGCAAAATTCATAGAAATAGAAAACGTTGTTAAAACTTAAACCTTAAGGATCCAATTCTTCAGATAATGAAAATCTTATTTTATGATATAATTGCACATTTTAGCCTGCAGTAGTAGATAAGATTGCTTAGTTCTTATGATTAACCACTGTGCATAAGATTTCAAGGTCATATTATTTGATTTAGCCTAACTTTGTGCTTGTTTACACTCTGGTCACATTCTGTTAAATCTTCGGTAATTTCTCTGACTCCACACTCAGGTAAATCATCTACAAATTTTTTAAGAAATCTTGAAATAATTTATATTCCACTGCTAGTATTTTTTTGGGGGGAAGGAAAGACTTTTTAAAATGGTAGGACCACATCTGCTACAGTTGGTGCTCGGAAACTGTCACTTTGACTGAAACAAATACTTGAAGAATCAACTGCTGATTCTTATCTATTCTTATACCATCTGAGGTGATCATTTTGCATAGCTTGTACAATAACTAACCTTTAATTATAATTGCTGTGTCCTTGTGCTTGTTACAAATTTCTAATTACTAAATTGCAAATGACATCAAAGAAAAAATTGCACAGACAAAGAAATCTTTAAATTAGTTAAGCCAAAAAAAAATCAGCAGCAAAAGTCTTTCATCTTGACCTAATTTTCTTGAAATTCAATGCCTGATGTGAAGATTAATAACAGGTGGCCTTTGAGGGAGCACTCAGTTTGAGTCTAATATACTAGTTGTTCTTTTATTATCCCAAACATCTGTAACTGAAGGATTTTTTCACCCTGCCCTTTGTTCACGATATGGGTCTGTAATTGAGTTCATATTTCTCACCCAACCTTTCAGCTGTAATTAATATTTTATTATATCAGATTTTATCACTAAATAGCCTAGCAGCAGGGTATTGAGCCACACACACGCTCCCACACACACTCCCACACACACACAAAAGCGATAGTGACTTATGGATGCCGAGAGAGTTTCCATGTAATGAGTTATGGTTGAGCGAATACAAAATACGTTTATGGTACCCAGCTAATATTCCAAAGCAATTTAGGACTCATCTTATCTTGATCAAACCAGGACAAAGAGAAATTAAAGTTACAAGCGTGAAATATTCAACAATGTATATCAGACACGTGGCATCTAACAAAAATTGTCTGTGCAAGACCAGCTATTATCTGTTTTCATTATTATATTTTATGAGCGAGAATGGCTTAGGTCATACGCTTTTTGTACTAAGAGTTACACTCTGTTCTGTGAGCTTTGCTAAGCATGAACACCTCCACAGCATGACAGATGTAAAAATCCGAACATTTAAGTTGCTATGCTATTTGTTCTTTGCACTGGAATAAACCAAAATGCCTTCGTTTCCCTGTGGTGCATGCATACCAAGGGGTTTATTCTTACTCTAAACTATTCTGATGGGAAGGAGGCATTTTTAATACATATTCTGAAAGAGCGAGGCAGTCTTATCATATAAATAACTGTAAACGAGATTGGAAATAAATGTTTCCTAAACCTAGATAACTTTGATGATCGGTGGTTTTCATTCTAAAAGCCTCCCACATAATTCAGGAATAACTGGCATTCCTGCTTCAGGCAGGATTTTACAGAAATCTCTGTCCCACTCTGACTCTCTTTGCATACCGCTCTCACCCGACCTCCCTCTCACCCTCTTCCTCCATCCCTCCCTGCTTGGAATAGGTGATTGCTGGAAAAATACTCAAATTAGACAGTGGTCACTGGCAGGATGGTGTGTGCTTGAAGTGGTTTGTTAATTCTTTGCTATCATCAGAAAAGCCTCTAGAAAGGTATCTCTGCAGCAGTTGTGGGGTTTTAAAATTATTTTTGTTTGTACACAAGAAAGTAGCCAAGATAAGGAGCTGTCCCATCTTCCCCAAGGGAGAGCTTTGTTGTAAAGGTGAAGAGAAGCTAAGCCTCTTCAGATGGGCAGGAGATAAATTACGATGTATTTCTGGTTACTGAAAACCCTCATCTTACTGCGGTAGGAAGGATGGCCTGGAAGATACAGAACTGGGGCTCGATGCAGATGAGAGCACGGTTTTCTTTTTGGTTCAGGTGGGGACAATCGGTGTAGCTTTCTGCAAATCAGTATATCGTGCTCCCTCCATTCCTATCTCTAAAATTAATATAAATGGAAATAGCATTCTCCCCTCCAAAGGAAAAGAGTATCTATGTTTGGTTGTGAAACTTGGCAGTGGTGAACTGTGTCATAATAAGGAGCTGTATGTATAGGCAACTATCTGGAGAGGATTGACTGCTTTTTTTTTTAACTCACCTCTTCCTTGATGCCCACCAGAGGTTCTCAGGACTGTGGCTTTATAGACTATTTTGTGGAATTACTATCCCCAGAACCCATCCCTGCTTTTCATAAATTTTAAAGCCATGTTGTGAGCAGACTACAAAGGAAGGAGGAGGCATTCCAGTTTTGTCCTGCTTTGTAGTGAAGTCAGTCTCAAAATGCTGGAGAATCTTAGGTTGGTTCAAGTTGACCAGCATCATTTCAATTAGTGATACTGCTGCTTGGGCTTGAAGTTAAGAGCATAAAGCTTTGTGGAGCAAGATCAGTACTCTGAACCTGTGTGCTGGTATAAAATAAGGAAGGGAAGTACTCCTTGGCCTGTGTGTGCTATATAACATATCCAATGTAAGAATTAAAGTGTCTAGAATATAACTAAATCAAAGTTTACACCTGATTTTATCCTGATATCCTATGAAAACAAGGATTATATATCATACTGCACATCCATCTGTATGTTCCCTCTTTATTAATATTGGACATGTTGGAAATTTTCAAGCACATATGAGATAGCTTAAATGTTGCATAAATAGAAAGTTTCTCCCACATTTTGGAATCTCTGGGTACAGAAGACAGCCACAGATTAGCATGCTGAAGGATAGGCTGGTGTTAACTAGTTAGTTCATTTCGTTTGGTCCATCAGCAGAGAGCTATAACTCACATACCAGCAAGCCCATATGTAGCCCAGAAACAGTCACAGCATGTGTTGCCTCTTTTCCAGCCAGTATTTGGGAGATACTGAAAGGAGCTGAGCATATTGAGGGTGGGAGCAGGGTACCCCCACAGACAATGTGTAATATAGATGGGATACGGCATGTTCTTGGGTATACTTGCTGAACTTGTTGTAAAACTCGTATCATCTTAGTCTATTTTAAGGCTTTGAAGCATCCTCTGTTTCAAACAGCATTTAAAGAACCTAATATCAGATGGATATAAATGGGCTGTTGTCCCATATACATGAAGCAGCTATCATCAGAGAAGTTTTATGTTTGCCAAAAATATAATGGCAACATACCTGTTAGAAAGACTATCCGGTTATATATACTGGAGTTATTTATGGAAGAAGCCAAGTGTGAGTTGATAGAGCCATTTAGAAAATACTCAGTAGATCATTGTGAGTGTGAAGATAAACAATTCACACATCCCCTCCAAACAGTATAATAATATATAATATTGCATGCAACCTACAAAAACTAGCTGACTGTAAGTTGTTACTAAATGCTTTTTTTAATTATATTTGTGTTATATAGACTTTTTATTTATCTTTCCTACTACTACTTTTTCTTTCCCTTTTTTACCAAAGATGGTATTACATCTCAACCTGTACTTTTATCTTCCTTTATCTTTCCTTCTAGGAATTAAGACAGAAATTTAATATGCTTTGTCACGTGGTACCCATGTGGCCACTGAATGATGGAAGGAATGTACTTCATTGTCTCTTCTTTCTTGTAGGAATTTTAGGAGCCCAGACTCTGATGTTTTCCTTAAATCCTGGATTCCAAACTCACAAAATAAATTTATCAGTTCTGTTTGGAAAAAAACATTTAAGTCCCTTACAGTGGCCATTGCGTTACTATTTTCAGGCCTATCTGACTCTTCCACAATTAAGATACTAGGTAGCAACTCTTTTTCTTCTTGAAGGAATTTAATGCATTGTCATATACTCATCTGATGACTGTCCTTGGAGGAAAGAACAAGCAAAATAAATTCCAGTGGAATAAGGCTCTCCATAAGAGAACTATCAGAATGTCCCGTACAGATTCATAGGAATGCTAAGGAGCGGTTTGCTTGGATGTGTTTTTCCCAGAAAATCCCCTTTGTAAATACTGAATTTTAAGTCTTTGAGATTGTCCATGTGAAAGAGTTGAGGAGTCACAAAGCTGCTTAGGAGTTTTACATTAAAGCAGATAATGTTCCCCAGTGGACTTGGGTCTGTGAAGATAAAGCTTATTATGACACTTGGGAGTTTACATTTTGCAATATCTCTAGGGACTGAACCTAAGCTGTCTTATCTCTTCCTTTACAGCTGTTTAGGTATTTCTGCTTTGATTTATCTGAGAAATAGGTCTCCTTACCTGTCAATGGAGGTGCTGTATAATAGGGGACTTGTAGTCCCTCTTGTGTTCACTTTAGGGCTGATTCCAAAAGATTTGTGGCTTTCTCCAATTTAACTTTTCCCATGGGCTGGAAATTCCAAGTTCTGTAATAGTGTATCCTGAGAACGAAGACAGACCCTACCTTGGAGAATCTAACCAGACTTATCTCTTGACTTGCAAAGCCAGTAAATAAAGCAAGATGTAAAACTAGAATCCTTCCATTAAAGTTTCAACAGGCTACTAGCACAAAACATTTTCTTTTCTTATTTTTTTCCAGCATTTTGGAAGCAACAACTGTCCAATGGACTTAGAAACCTACCAAATTCTGTGATATTTTTGTTTACCTAAGATCTCCTGACATCAAGTAAAGATGCAGACAAAAGTTAAAGGGATTTAAGACTACTCGCAAAAAGAAAAGGCAGTACACCTTTAACACTAGTATGTCAAGTAATTACTTGTGAACAGTTGCAAGAATTTTAATGGCTTCTGTGTTGCCAGTATTATTTGCAGCATTGCCTAGTTCACCTTATTTTCCCCTTTATAAATGAGATGTTAGCATATTACATTAACAATATTTGCTTCAGTGTTGTCACAGGTGCAGCAGCCTTGATTTGGAGATTTGTGTGGTCTGTTTGTTTTTCTTTACTGTGAGTTCTGTATTTTCCTATCTGAACCTTACATGCATGCAAGATTTTTTTTTGAGCTTCCTTCATTTTTTATTAATTTTAGAAGCTATAGCAAACAAGACTGTATTTTGCTTAAAGCTCAGAAAATTCTCTGATCTCCCATATACAATGTTTTTGAAATAGAGGAGGCTACTTTGATCAGGCTTCTCCGTTGTTAGTGGGCATACTCATTTGTCTTTTGCTAATAAAAAACTCCTTGGTCTGTCTTATACTCCATAAACTGCAAGTTTATAGTATAAACTCCAAGTTTATGAAGTTGTTGATCTAATCCCTATCCCATCTGTAACAATGCCAGTTCACTCTCATGAAAAAAAAATGAAAAGGAAAGAAAAAAGATTCCCAAATTCATCCACATTGCTTCATTACTAATGCTTAGATAATAAAAGTCACCCCTCCCAAAATTAACTACCCAATTTGTGTTCTTTCAGACTGCTCTCATCCTGAGACCAGTGTGCTGAGAACAGTCATTACTGCACCCAGGTCTTTTAGTTTTTAAATGTTGATCTTGAATATTGCCGTGCCCTCTGATACGCAGACAAAACACAATCGAACAGAGTCTGCTTCCCCTTTTGCTAAAAGATGCAGAATTATACAGTGGTCAGAGGGACAGGACTACAGCAGAGAACTACAGGTTCTCGAGCTTCCCATCTGTACTGAAAATGTCAGCTCCTGAAGTGTGCTTTGTTCAGTATATATTATGTGTTGCTAGAACTCATGACCTATTGGCAAAGCTTACATAGCTGTGGAGGTGAGTCACCTGATAAATTGGGGATTGTCATTACCTTTGTTTAATGCCACCTATAAAAATACACAGGCTCTAGCTCGGTAGGAGGAGAGTTAGTGGCAATTTCTTGTAGCCTCCTTCTCTGCCTGCTAACTGTAAATTATTAATTCTTGTCCTTTAAAGAGTAATTTTCCCTCTTCCATTTCAAGATATGTTTTACATATAATTTTTAGCACTGTAAAATTTTAAGTTAAGGAGTGAATTACAAGAATCTAGTGCAATATACAGGCAGGAAGAAATACATCAAAATCTATTAATCCATAATAGATATGTTAGGAACATGTCAGAGACAACTGATGACAGAGATGAAGAGGAGGTAGGCTGCAGAATATATAAAAAAATTGTCCAAAGATTGTCTTTTTATTTTTAAAGAAGCAATGTCAAATAATAAACGTGTTACCTAATGTACAGCTTTATATGAAGCTTTGTACGCAAAACATGAACAAAACAAGTGGTTATGACTTTGATACCAGTATGATAGAAGAACTTTCAGTGTTTACACAAGTATTGGTGAAATTCTGGGGACCACATTAGACTGCTACGGTTTGAGCAAGTTCCTCGTGGATATAATACTAAGGTACCGAGGTGGATACTCAGATTCTTCATTTTTCCATGTATTGGAACTTGGTATTTTAGTAGAAGTGCAGCGAAGCGATTCTAAAATATAGATAAAGTAAGACTATGGGAATAAGTAACTAAAATAATGGCCAATATGTAGATTAAATATTATTGTTCAAAACTGTTAGCATTAAAGCAAATATGCAAGTTGTGATATAGAAAAAGATCTATAAAACGTACAAGTAATATGTGTGTACAAGAGACTTGCAACAATGAAGAGAAAACTTCAAATTAGGCTCTACAATGTCACCACGACAGTCTGCAAAGATAGCCCAGCAGTTTACACAGCTGATCAGAGCACTGTTGGTGGAGCTTAATAGCTTTGCAGGCTTTGTACATTTCCTAGGAAAAAAAAAAAAAAAAAGTCCTGTTTTTTTCAAGGGTGATGAAAAAGAAGATCTTGAAGAGGTTTTAGTTTTGAACAGCTGAAGCAGTCCTGAGGGAATAAGAAATATTCTCATTTTACAGATGGAGAACCGAGACACAAAATACTTAATTCACTTGCCCAGGATCACACAGAGAAGTTGTATTAGGATGAGTAAATAAATTCAGATAATCTTAGTCTAGATTTCGGTCCTTACGCCATGTTTCTCTGTAAAATAAATTTTAAAAAATCCTCTATGGCTTCAGTTGGTGAAGCATCATGACTATTTAAGAGAGAGAAAAATAGACCTGACATTTCAATAATGAAGTAATTAAGCCTGTTTTCCCTTTGTTTTAGATTGGAATTACTTTTGGTGGAGTTCTAATTATAAATTTATAAGTTTCAGTTAATAAATACCTAGATTGTACATCTGTATTAACAATCCTGAAGTTCATGCTTGTACCCAATAAGCCTTTCTTCAAAAATTATTTTATCACTTTGAATGAGATTTTATTAATTAAAATTTGATTTACTGCATTCCAGTAATGTGAAATAGTGTCCCTATTCAGTAAGTTACCAAACCCCATTATTTCATCTACTTAAGAATAGATTTACACTTAAGTCTTCTTTTGAATGGTTGAATTGTTTTATTCATTGATCTTCACATCTTTGATTATTGTGAACATTCTTCTTTCATCTCTCCTTTTTTCAGCTCTATTTAAAAAAAAAGGTATATTTAGCAGACATTGACAGACCATTTTAATTTAAGCAACCCAATTTCAGTAAATACCTGAGAAGCTCAGTATGTTTAATATCTAACCAAATCTACAGTCCTTATTATGTTCAGATCTGTATCTCTGCATAATCATTTAAATTTGGAACTGGTTTGGAATTGTTAAAATAAAAAGTGTCCTTAAATTTATATCAAATTTCTCTTTTCCCAGACACCCTTTTTAATACCAAAATTTGAAATATTTGTATCATAAATTAAAAATAATTCCCAAGTGTTCCTTTTCTGATGCAACAGGAAGTTTAAGTCTATATACAAGTGGATTTTGTGTTCAGTTTCTAATGTAATGGAATTCTGTAGTAGAGCTGTGTAACGTGATTTCAACTTAAATTACATTTCTTTCCTTCAGAAGGATCGATACGAGTTCTACCAATGGCCAATACACTTTCAGCATCTTTCACTGTAGCATAGATTTTATTATTTGGATTACAGGTAGGAAGACTTTATTCTCTGAATGTAGAGGGATGGAAAAGGAATAATGCAACCTCAAACAAGCGGGAAATATGACTAATACCCAAGAGGAATAACGTAACCCTGGTGCAGTGCTAGCTTGGTTCCCTAAGCTTGAACCCTTTTCAGAGCAGGCAATTCAGCTGTTATGTATTAAAGAAAGCAGTATTAAAAGTAAGAATTAGAGGAAGCTTTTGGATTAAAATTGTAATTGGGGTAATTTTGTAAAATTCATTAGCAAGATGGTCTCATTTGTAAAATGTAAAACATATCACTCAGAACGCTCTGTCAGGTTTTTTTTGACACAGGTGCTTACAATGTGTTAATTTATATCTGAGAAACAGCACCGTGTGGAAATTGGGCAGCAGATAGGATTTAGTTATTTTTCATTAGCACTTGGACTTTGATAAAGGGGAACAGAAAAGAGCTGCTTGACCTTTCAGTGCTTAAATTATTAAAGAGCAAATAGATTTGAGGTCTAGATGCTTGCAAATCTAATTTGTCTTGTGGCGTAAGGATGAAAAGACATTTTGAGTTTGAAATTTCTCCAGTCAACTTAGCTTTCTTTAATGTATCTGAAGATGAATAGATGGCAGGCATTTAAAGTATAATATACAAGGAGTAGTGCGTGTAGTATAACTAACGTGAATTTGCCAGAGGAAAAGGACCATTTTAATGACAGATTTGTTTCTAAAATATCTGCAATCTTTAGCTTTAATCACTGAGTGAAAAATGAAAATAATCCTCATTTCAACCAGTATTGAAACAGGTGATATTACCTTGTCTGGTCTGAAGTCCTCCTCACATTCCCTCTTGCTGCAATAAAAAAGGTAGCAGTACTCTCCTGAAGGCAACAGCCAAATAATTTATTTTACTATCCATCATGTTTTAATGAAATAGGGATTCTTAACTTTGTTGTGGTATTAGGCAAGTGTATCCACCTTACGTGTGTTGCAAGAGTGGATGTTTAAATCACCTTCTTTTTTCTCCAAACTCTGTTTAAATTTGCAAACAGTATTTATTGTAGATTCACTCTAAATTAGTAGTTAGAGTTTGGCTAGTTTCTACACATCAGTTCTCATAGGATGGAAGAAAGGTTGCCATGTATCGACCTTAATTTACTGCTCAGCATGGAATCAATTAATGAAAATCATTCTGCTAGATATGTAGGCTTTATAGCACAGATCTGCAAAATGTACAGATGGTGGCCTTCAACTGGACCCTCAAGACATTTGCTTGTCTCCCTGGCTCTACTAAACTTACACGTGGTTGGGATTCTGTGTGGGATTCAGCATCAGATTAGAAAAATCTAAATTTAGGAGCCCACTGGTAGATGTTTACATGTGAGCTGAATATTTAGTAATTATAGTCAGTGGAGTGTAGAAAGAAAGTTGACCTAAAAGTAGATGCCTCCTCAGTGATCAGGTCTTCTAAGAACTGTTGCCTGTATTGAGTAGCTCTCTAATGACTGTAATGGGAGCTTACATGTATGTAGACATATTTATGAAGACACTTAAGTTTAAGTACCTTAAGATCCGACTAAATCTCTACCATGGTGAAAGTCTAAATCAGGCAGAAGAAAAGAAAAGATATTAACCATTCTCAGTGTTAACTTCCAGGGCATTTGTGTAAGCACAGGAAGTGCAGTATCTCATGCTATGGATACTAGATGTCAAAAACATAGCAAACAGGTTAGTTGCATATGATCAGTAGGTCTGGTAAAAACCACTATGATGACCAATCATAGTGCTTAAAAATAGCACCATTTTTATGCCTCATGGTATTGTTCAGTTGTGAAGGTTCTGCAAATGTAACATCATGCTGTCACAAAGTCACAGAACAATTCGGGTTGGAAGGGGCCTTTCACAGAACCACAGAACATTAGCAGTTGAAAGGGACCTTGAAAGATCATCTAGTCCAACCCCCCTGCCTGAGCAGGATCATCTAGATTAGATCACACTAACTGATCTAATCTAAGCTGATCTGTCAAGATCAGTCTGAATGTCTCCAAAGAAGGAGACTCCACAACTTCTCTGGGCAGCCTGTTCCAGTGCTCTGTCACCGTCACGGTGAAATAGTTTTTCCTTACATTCACATGGAACTTCCTGTGTTCCAGGTTGGACCCATTGCCTCTTGTCCTATCACTGGCCACCACAGAGAAGAGCCTGGCTACATCCTCCTGACACTCACCCTTTCCATATTTATAAACATTAATGATGTCACCCCTCTGTCTCCTCCAAGCTAAAGAAACCCATCTCCCTCAGCCTGTCCTCATAAGGAGGGTGTTCCAGTTCCCTAACCATATTCAAGGTGTTCTTTAAACACCTAATGATACACCTAAGCCAATAAGATCTGTTGGGTCCAGACTGGGACCTGCAGAGACCCAGCCCAGGTGTCCCTGTACTTAGAGGTCCTCTGTTCACGGTTCTGTTCATGGTCTTCTGTGAACATAATCATCTGCCTATAGGTGATGGAGTGGGAGCAACATGCCAGAAGACCGTGTGGATATTTTATCTTTAAGAAACATACCCTACCTAGAGATAGCTGCTTTTTATGAATTACCACCTTGAAAGATCATAAATTGTTATTAGATACAGATGATGTGCAAAAATGTGGATACATTGCTGCTTAAACTTCAGTTACCTATACTGACTTGCTTACTGGGATTCAAGATTCCAGAAGACAAATAATGATTAAGAATCACTGGTCCCCAGTGAAGCAATAAACTTGCAAGCCAGTCCTCTTTAGAGACATGGACTTCCCAGTTCACAAATTTGAAAGCACTGACTCAGGATTTTACAGCAATTGCAAGGGTATAATGATTACACAGTTTGCATATACAGCAGAAATCACAATTTCTTTGTTCCTGCTTGAATGTCCATAGCACCTTTACAGTGGAGAGGGATGGACAGTTCCCTGTAGGTCCTAGTAGAGCAAAGAATGCAAGTGCAAGTGAATTGCTTTGCAGAATTCAGAAATACTTAAAAATATGGTTATTGCCAAGATGAATAAAAGTGCTTTGCTGAGTGAGAATAACTTCCATCAAAGAGTGTTTTATTCTTGTTCAGTTAGAGTCAATATGCCACCAAAATTTTAAAAGACTGTCATTTACTCTATATGTGCTTTTATAAATAGTTATAATGACAACAGTTAAGCAAATACTACTGCCTATCTCTTCATAATTTATTTCATTTTTATCTTACTCATTTTGTTCCATTTAGACAAGATAAACAGGTTATAAAATGGAATCTGTAGCTTTATACTTATGTGAACAAAATAACACTTAATTCTACATTTTAACACTAATGAAGCAAGCTTTTTGTGTACAAGAGTTCAAACAAAGTGTTCTGTGCTTTTGGTGTATGAAAAGGTGTGGTGTGTATGGCTAATTTTGTTTTTCCAAAACAAAATGACATTGCTTGAAAGCTGTTTCACAAATTTGTACACCTGAATATCAAAATGACATTTTCTTCCCATGTATTTTGCCTTTGGCAGTTTGGGTTTTTCCATAAATACCAGTATGTTATTATGGTTTCACAATGAGTTGACTGCGTAAGTCTTAAAATAACCTGTGTGTTTCTTTTGTTCTTTCTTTTCTGCACTCTAGTGTCTATCAAATAGTTGTTGAAGAAGAGCGCCCACGGAGAACCAAAAAGACAACTGAAATCCTGAAGTGCTACCCAGTGCCCATTCATTTCCAGAATGCCTCGCTTTTGAATTCCCAGTACTACTTCGCTGCAGAGTTTCCAGCCAATGGTTTACAAGCTGCTCAACCTTTTACTATTGGTGATAACAAAACCTACAGTGGTTTCTGGAACACTCCTCTTCTTCCTCATAAGAGCTACAGCATCTATTTTCAAGCTGCTAGCCGAGCCAATGGGGTAAGTCTTATGCCCGGTATGGCATAATGTATGTGGTATTTGCGTGTAAATAGATGATTGTCACGAACTACCAAGATGCCCAATTTAGTTCCTAATGAGAAAATTAAATAATCATGAAATCCAACACACTGAGTTTAAACACAAAATGCTTCCTAACACAACACTTCTTAATGATTAAAGGTTACAGGAAAGAGGAGGAGAGAACAGCACATTTTGTCAGTAGATGTAGAGTAGGCAAAGTAGTGTGTTGCCATTCTTTCTATCTAAAAGCTGTCTGATAAGCCTGTTGGGCTCCTTTTCTTTCTTTTCTTGTTTTCTTTTTGTTTTCTTTCTTTGAAGAGAATTGTGATTTCTTTTGTTCAGTTTAAGCCAAAATTGACTGTGGATTTCAGCACATCTGTCTTGGCCTGTCCAGTCCCATTACCTTAGTTTGTAATGTCTTGAACTCCCATTTTCTCATTTGATTGCCCTGACTGAATTAGAATACAGTTTTTGTCCCCTTTTCTGCAAACAGTAAGAGAAAAATAAATAGAAGGAACTGAAATGAAAAGTATGTAAAAAGGTCTTTGCAGATCATGTTCATCAGATTAATTCTTCCTGGAATTGTTTTTTCTTTCCTGGACAAACCTACCCAGACCCCTTCAATTCTTGATAAGCTTTGGCTGTCTGTGCTGACAGCATGGAAATGTTTTCTGCCAGAAACCGTAATGGTCCCTCCTTCACAGTGCACTGACAGTGCAGAAATGTGAAACACTGTTCATTATTTTTTTCTTTCTAAAATTGTCTAGCACGATGCCTCAAACTATACTATCTGTAAGAAAAAGAAAAATCTCCCAAGGTCATTATGTTCACAAAGTAAAAAAACTGAACACGTGCCTGTGTCCTTGTGACTGTCTTTCACATATTTTCTACTTTCAAAGGAATCTTAAGTGAAATATGTATGTACCATGCCCAAGCAGTGTTTGTCCATATTATGAAAGCACATTGGAGTTGCATAATAGCAGCTAAATAAGTAGTTAGGCACATTTAGTGAACACTTCTCTGACATTTTATCAGAACTTTTAAGAGTAGAACCATGGATTACTTTCTTTGCTTTGAAACACAAGATGTGACCTTTTTCCTCTTTATTTGACACAGGAAACCAAAATCGACTGCGTCAGGGTAGCCACAAAAGGTATGTTCATATTATGCCATGTATTCTGTATTTCAGCTTGCTGACCTTTCCTTCACATGATCTTTGCAAACTTCCAGAAGTTTTTATATTTCTGAAAGACATAACTAAAGCTATTACAGAATCTTAAATTATTCATTTGCATCTCTAGCTTAGATTTAGGAATTTTGTTTGTTTGTTTTTAATAATAAACATATTAATCATTTTTAGTTGTCTACTTGAACACAGGGTTTTTAAAATATATTCTGTGGGTTTTTATATGATCTCTCAATAAATATTTGGACTTTTCTATTTATAGTGGAATTGTAAAATTGCCAAGTGCATACTAGCTGCATATACACATCCATAGTGAAAAATGACCCCTTACTTTTAAGATAAAGCAATTATCTTATCTTAATTGCTTTATAAACGAAAAGTGGAGAAATCATGTTCTTCATTTTCATGGTACAGATCAGCTATATTTATTGGACTGTCAGCACATGTTGCTACCATATGTGAGACAAGTTTGTGTAATTGAGACAGTGCTAGCTGTAAGTTTGATTCCCCAAACAGGGAAAGGTAAGCATGCTGCTGATATATTTAACTTAGGAGGCTAGGATCTATCTGTGATGTGATGGTCTTTGTAGTCTTAGCTTTTCAGTACCTCTAGCTGGGGGCAACTTCAAAGCCTGAAGTCATTGTGATGTGTAGTGTGATTATTTGGAGATTGTAAGAGAGGAAAAGGAAACATTACTGCTGTGAGTTGGAACAGGTAGTACACAGCCCTATGGTTTGGATGCCTGGTGAGTGTATGAAACAACATCTCCCTTCATCCCTGTACCCCTGTTACTTGCAGGAGATCATGCATGACTTGTAGTGACTATCCCTAACATAACTGATTCCACCATGATTTCCTTTACATGTAGGCCTCACAATTCCACCACGACCACTAAATCTAAGCAGGATACATAAGAATTACTTACTTAAAAGTCACAGAAATGTTCGCATACAGTTGCCTCTCCTGAAAGGCTGGATCCTCCCTAATGCGACAGATGCATTTTTATGGCTCTTTTAATTGGTTCCTGGTGGTTGAGGGTGTTTTTCCAAAAGCAAGTCATTTTAATTCAGATTTAATAACTGGCTGCTTACCAAACCATAGAAGACTTTCAAATATCTGAACTACAATCCAGTAAAATAGAGATGAGAGTTAAATTCCAGATTCATGTGCAGTTTTGTGTTGTGTTTGGTGGCTTCAATGATACCAGGAGCGAGCTACATTACCTCAGATATCATAATAGGTAATTAGAGGAATGGATTTTAAATTATTTGAAGATTTGTATTCCTAATCACTAATGGATGTTCAGTTCTTTCAATTACTTGACTGACTGAAAAATCTTACTCTTTCTGAGAAGCGAGGGTAACTTTATGGATTGGAATAGCTCCCATAGCAACAAGCTACTTCAAGCTGACCCATTTGGCAACGGAGCGGTGAGAAATGCAGCGTTTATTTTAAACAACGGCAGTAAACTACTTCTGTCACGTGCTCCTCATGTCCATCTGCTTATTACAGCGCTTCTCACAAATAAGGCTGCAAGCACTCTCCAGTTACAGCTCCTAGTCTTTGTACACATTTCTGGAATGTTTGTATTCTGTGCTTCTGTTACCTTTAAAGGTTCAGGTTTGGTGGATTTTAAAATAAAAGGGAGTGCCGTAGGCAGTTTGTGTATAAAACTGGTACAATCTTCTTTTAAATTAAGGTCTGATCCTGAAAATGCCTACACCCTTGTGTAGGCCATTGAAGTTGGTAGACATGCTCTAGAATTGAATAGGTATGTGGGAAAATGCATGCTTTTAGGTGCTAATGAAGTTAATTATGTACCTAATTTTGAGCACTGACTATGTTACAACTATTCTGTTTTAAAGTAGACATGCAAGTATTTTACTGGCTAAAAGCCTGTGCTGAGAAGTATGTCCTGTAAAACAGACATGACGTTGCAGAAAACTGCTCGAGTCTTGAAAGCTTCTGCAATTCCGTTCCTGTGGAATATGAGGATTGTGCCGAGCACATTGGCAGCCCTTCCTGGGATCCAGGTCAACCAAGGCAGCCTCCAAGCTGCCCCACTGAGCCAGCTGAGCTTGGCTAAGCCATCTTAATGTCTGTCTGAAGCACGTGTGGTTAGCTTGTTTCAAGTTTGCCCTCAGGACTAATATGGGAGTTCAGAACATGACATGAGCATGTTCTGTATCATCTGCTAGCTGCATTTCCTTTAATTATCCCGACTCCAGATAATCTAAAAGTGGCTGGTGCCCTCAAGACCTTCTTAAGATCACTGAGATTCTGTTTTATCACTGGGTTTTGCAGTATTCATTCCATGGATCACTGTATGTTTTTGGTTTTTGTTTTTGGTTTGTTTTTTTTTTTTTGTTAAAACAAAAATAAATGAAAAAGTGTGATACAAAGATATGGAGCATTCTTGCCCCAGATACAGCCGAACTCTTGAGTAGGTACTTCACTCAAGATGATGTCAACAGAAATAATGTGGTTACTGTCAAGCATGTGCTCAACTTACACACACTAAACTATGTTGCTGCTGGATCAGGGCTGAAGTGTATCAGATAGCCTGTTATTTTATTGATAGGCTTCTTGTTAGAAAAGTACAGCCTAACTCCAAAAAAGTACAGCCTAACTCTACTGGGTCAAATGCATGTATAGTAGCTGGATAATCCTTTCTGGTTCTATCAGTTCTATTTTAAACAACAATTTTTGGCATTTTTAAAAATGCTCTTGTTTATGACTCAGATTTATACCAATGAAACCTCAGTTATATATGTTCTTTTAGAGATCATATAAAAATCCTAGTTGTAATGATTCTAAGTGTAATTTAGGATCAGAATATGGGTTTTTATAGAGCTGAAAGTTCTCCTGCTTCTGCTGAAGTCAAAGGGAAACTTTGCCAATGAGTTTGGTAGGAGTATATTCTTACGATGTGGAGTCTTCTGATCTTAGTTTTCTGTAGGGAAAGGCTTCTAGGATCTCTGTGACTACTTGGTGTACATACAACTGTGGAGACTGTAGGGTTTCTACTCCCATTATTTTTGACAAGATAATTAAACAAACAAACAAACAAAAACTCAGGAAGATATTTTTGTACCAGTGGTAATAAAAGTTGTCGTATTTTGCTTGAAATATGGCTTTCATATACCTACCATTTTTGAGCTAAATGACTATAAAATCTCAGCAGATGAAGTTGAAAACATTCCAAAACTACTCCAAGTTTATTGCTATCGACTTTGTGATGTTTTGTGATTTATATTAAGATTATATTTCCTGATATGACTTACAACATTGTCTGTATAGAAGCATCTTGGTTATCTCCTAGGAATCTGGTTCTCAAGAGGGAGACATCATTGTTCTAATTTTGCAATATTGGAAGGCTTTCATTAATTATGAGAGAGAAAAGGATAATATAATATTTTAAATCCAATAGCAACAGTATCTAGCAGCTACTATCAACACTGCATTTCAGTGTTGCAGAGGGATATTTCAAAATATTATGCAGCAGCAGTTTTGAGTTTAATTGTCTGCAGATGGTAGATGATCTATTTTCCTCACTCATTGCCACATTTCTAATAGCACCCAGGCTGTTCTATGTAAATGAGTGATCTTTCGTATAATTTTGTCCTTAATTTTCCAATATTTTTTCTTTGCATCATATTCCAGCTGCATCATGTTGGATCTGACCTTTTAATTTTTTTTTCTATTTCTTAATATATATGTATCATAGTGTGCTTAACCATTTAGAGGCAACCATAGAACTGCTGGCAAACAAAGAAATAGGAGATTTTATTAACATGAGTGATGGTAATAGTTACCCTTACCAGTCAGTGATTGTTACAGCTCTGACAGAGAAGTCTGAATACTTAAGGCACACAAACAACTCAGGTTTTTCTGAGTATACTTGTCTTAGTGGGGAAACATGAACTTGAAACTCAGACCTCAAGCAGTTAGGCACATACCTAACTAAAAATGTGCCAGATCTCAGCAGTCGTTCTCGGTATGCTGAAAGTTAAGGATATGTTTACTCTGCGCATTGTCAGAGGAAAGACACAAGTGGATGCAAGAAAAATAAATCTTTGTTAGCTCAAAAATATTTCACAGAAAAATTAGCTTAGAGAATTGGTGGGAAAATATAGCATTATGAAGTGGGAAAACAAATAGTGAACCAGTTCAAATTACCCAGGGAAGTTAATACTAGAATAACCTGAATAAGCAGGTAACTTTTGCTTAGAACCCAGTGCTGCGACTACAGCAGAGCGTCTCCAGTTTCCTCAAATGCTTTATATGTAAATAATGTGCTTTGAGTCCTTGTCCTGAATGAAAGTCACATATGAAAGCTTATTAATTTGCAGAATAACCAAACTAACAACTGAAGATGAAAAGGAACTCATGGAAGGTTTTTTTTTTTGTTTATTTGTAAGAAGTTGAGACAATAAACTATTGACCAAGATTCTTCTTGCTGGCCTAGCTTCAGTCTGGCTTTTTTTTTCCCTCATGCATGCTGACCTGGAAATCTTCCTTTGCCTTAGCTGCGATAATCGTGACTCAGCTTACAACACCATACATTCGCATCGCCCCTGCTGCAGGCGACGACCAACTAACAGGTCAGATGTTCAAGTATAGACGAGTCATCATGCCCATTTTGTCTCCTTTTCCTTGGCTCCTTTTCCCTGACAGTTTCTTCATTCTCTGCCCCTAAGCAGTTTTCTACATCAAAGTTTCTTTTTGTTTATATTTTTTTTTCTTCAGCTCCATTAAGTTAAACTGTGTGCTTGGCACCAAAACGTGCACACACATCCCTGTATGTACCACTCCGCTGCATGTGCCTGTCGTGTGTGTGATCTGTGGAATGTTCCTTCGAGCCTGATGTAAAAAGATCTAGCCTTGCTCCATCCATAAATTAAATGACAGTTTGAATATAGATATGTAACTGTGTACCTGTATGGGTTTTTCTTCTGTTACTAGACCAAGACACTACAATCTCTAAATAATTTAGGCACAAGAGTTGCATGCATAAGCTGGGACAAAGATCTTGTATTAATGGACTATTGGGTTTTTTGCTGCAGAGTATTGGGAAGATCATATTTTATGGCAACATTTCAGTACTCAAACAGTTTAAATAAGATTTATTCCTTTTTAATTATGTCATACAAGAGGTCTAGGATTAAAACAAAACTGCCTATCATGTGATATGTGAGAATGAATGCAACTGTTAGATTTTTTTAAATCTAATTGTCAAAGTAAACTCAGAATGTGAGACAATTAGTTCAGAATATATCAGAAAATCTTTATGAACTTGGGAAAATGATACATTTGTTCAGAAAATACACATATACATAAAGATTTAAGAGATTTGGAAACTTTCTTATTTTTGAAACAGAAGCAAAGGGTATTAAAAAACTCATGAATCTAAGGTGAGTTTGATGGAATATGTAATGGGGAAGTTAGACCTAGTCCCTCAGCTTTTAGCACATGATTTAACCATTGCCTTTTTCAAGAGCACTGGCATAGTTACAAGGGAAGCATGTAAATGTTGCTACCAGGGTCTTTAAGGTGAGGAGGAGTTCAGATGCTTAGCATCTGGATAATGCTATAGTCAATGCTATAGGTAGTTAAATCATTCTACTTAAGATAAGGGAATTAGTGACACATCTGCTACAGCTTTTAAATCTAGGGTATGTGTTATAATAACAAAACCAACAGATCTGTAATGCTCTAGTTACTGTGTCAGTTATGACAGAATTGTTGCATGTATGCTTGTATTATGCAATAACATATGCAATAACCACTATAACATATTTAGATGATACTAGTAGCATGTTCTTGTTAGTGCTGCTTGTCAGAAGCTCTGTCCACATGCATTTTTATAGCTCAATTTTTTTTATTTTTACTTGAGAATGCAATTAAAGCTTCAGAGAGACGAAGAACATCTCCATACCCTTGACCTTCAACAGGTTTTGATTTCTTCATCACAGGATTCAAATAAGCTTCTACATTTTTCTATATGAAGAATTAAATGTTTTTTGGTTTTTGTTTTTGTTTTTTTTTATTTAAAGCAAAACTGGGTAGCTATGGGAAACACTGGAGATACATGTGTCCCACAGAAGGAAGATGGCTATAGTAGCTAACAATGGCAGAACAGAGATAGAGCTACCATAGGATAGTCAGCAGAGTATTTAGTTGGTTACTTCATCACTGGTGGCTTATAGCATTGGCACTCTGTGGTTGGTTTTCAGATCTGTGATTCCTATTTCCTATTTTATTTTATTTAGTGAAAAAGAAAGTATCAAATGATACCTGCAAACAGCATTTATGGCTATTTGTGAAATCTATTAGGAACTCTCTGAAATCCTCCTCCTCATTTTCACAACCCCTTCTCATGCTTGAAAGACTGTGTAGTCAAAAGGAAAGAGACATCCTTGTCGTTCTCAGTTGCCACAACTGCAGTAAGGAGTGAAAAAAGCAGCCTACATGGTTGGTCCCATGACAGCAACAGGAATTCATGTTTTTCTAGAGACACACTGTGTAGGGATCCCTTAGGCAGGTTTTTTGACTTTGGGGTGGTACAAAAATGAGGGTGTCTGCAGGATCCATGAGAAACACAACGGTTTTCTTGAAGGAGATGTACAGGAGCTGGACTTGACATGAGGGAGCAGGGAATGATCCACATTCTCCCTAGATTTTCCCATACTGTGGATCTACATGTGAAAGGATTTCTTTATGTGGAGATCATAGGACTGTTACTAACTTTAGTTACCACAAGCCCTACAGCTGTAACTCTTAAATAATGTTAGTTAGCATTTTCTGTTCAGTGCCTTTTCCACACTTCTTTGCTCAGCACTACAGTAATTACATATAGGATCAAGAATTTACTTTTGCCTTTTAGCATTTGAGGAGATTCGTGACTGGCAGTGGGGGGTTCAGGGTTGGGATTTTCTTTTTTTCAGGTGGGAAGTTGATGCTTCTTGCATAATGAAAATTTAAAGTCTTGGCTGTGTTCCTACATGTTGTTACCAATTTTGAAAGGTCTTTCTCTTCAGAAATATGATGGTAACACTGCTCAGCTTTCAAGCCAATGGTACTTGCACTCATTTCCTCCTCCCCCATTGTCAACTCATCCTGGCCCTTCCTCGTGCAGTTTATAAACAATGAATTACTAGTTCCTTTTTGTTCTTCTCTTCTGCTTCCTTTTTATGAGAAAACAAGATGTTTTCCATTTATATATTTTCCCTAAATACCTCCACAGTGACTCCTTCCTTACTACTCCTTTGCAGCCTGTAGCAAAGGGAACCTTTCCTTGCAGTTGAACTTAAACGTACTTGTCCGTAAGTTATACTATAAGGTAACATGCTGTAAGGCAACCATACGATTTTGTTTCTTACAAGCCAAAATGGGCAAATTAGTGTAGCAAACACATTATTATCACTGAATCAATAACTTAGTAACTAAGGAATTCACCTTTGGGGGATAGCATGTAGCTTTCGGTGTTAACTTTACAAAGAGTAACTAACTTGAAATCCACTCAGTTGAACCCTATCCTCCAACAGATAAGGTCATCTAACATCTGTCAGCCAGGAGAATAAACTGCATACGCAAAGTGTAATAACTTTTATGATACCATCTCCATGATTTCATAGACAACTGCAGTTTAAGAGGACATCTGAAATCATGGAGAAGATTAACAAAAAACTTACCACATACATAAGTCATTGTGTGACCTTGACTTTAATGTTTAAAAACTAATCCAAGTCTTTTAGAAGGCCTGAAAGCATTTGTAGTTTGCTTCACTATTTTGCAAGAGACACTTCATGTAATAGGTTTAAATTGGCCATATTTGGTATTCACTTGGCCCTCATTTAATTTTTTCTGTCTGCATTCTGATCAAATAGCATGCTTGGAATTATGATTAGTGTGTTCATTCTTTCAGGCATTTTCTTAATTGTTGAAATATGTCTGAGCTACTTATATTTAAATTAAAGTATTTCCGTTTGTGATTTAGTGGAGCAGCCACCACTTTACTGGATATTATTGAGGCTGATTTCCATAGAACGCCCTTTTTACTACCCATTGTTAAGTACACATGCAGCTGGAAGGGAGAGTTCTGTTTTGTACATTCTTCACAGATTAAATTCTTGGTACAAATCCGATACAAGAAGATATGTCAGAAGTTTTGTAGAATAACTGACGCTTAAGAATTGGGAAGAATCTTTTTTAAAAAGATTCTGGCAATCTTAAAGCTTCAATTATTTTTAAGCCAGCGTACCTTAAGGCCTAGGTGTCCCCAGTGTTTACCAATTTTTCAAGGATTCTGGTCCACTTGCTCAGCTGGGCAGAATGCAAATCTTTCTCCTCTCTGTAGCACCGGCTGAATGCATTTCAATGGGCTGCAGTGTCACTTGTGATTTATTGCCCGTTTTTGTTCTTTTATGTGTTATATTTGTCATTTTTGCAGTGACAGTTTCATCTATAAAACAGTATAGTTACAAGAAAATGTTAAGAGGATACAGGAGTGTCATGGGAGCTATTGTTTCCTTTCCTTTCCTTTCTTTTTTTTTTCTTTTCCTTTACATTACAGAGTCAAATGTCAGGTTTTCTGTTAAGACAATGCAGCCAAAGCATCTAGATTTTTAAACATAAGTACATTTTCCACAGAGCACCTGAATAAGAGCTGAAGTTAAATGATTAGACAGAGAGGGCCTAAAAATAATGCTGATGATAATTCACAGATGCTGAAATAATTCATAATACAAGTACAAGCCCATTCCAGGTATAGAAGTCAGTTATCAAAGTGATTCTGTTAGTGATGTTAAGTACTCCAGTTCACGTTTTACAATAATAAGAGTTCCTACAAGATTTTATGAAAATTAATTAGCAGCCTTACATTTGAATGTGTTCACCTTACAGGAAAGTCGGAGGCTCTAATCTAGGGTTCAAGACCTCCTCCCATTCAACTACTCTTACTATGAACAAGTCAGGTTGGGGACAGTGCAGAAATAGGAGAGTAGGGAGGATAAAGTGCACAAGGCCATACCAGCACATCTGCTCCAGCTATTGATGCTTATGGCTGGCAAAGGAAGTATGGGTTTATCAGCTACCCTGGCAAAGTATCACCAGAGTCAGTGGTGTTACAGACCTCTACAGGAACAGTTAGAGAAGATCCCATGCCTAGAATAAAGTATCAGTCTTTCCTTACCCTTTAGGAAGGACAAGTAGCTAAAATGGGGTATGTTTTGCACTCTAGATACTGTTTGTCTTTTATTCAGAAGAGTTAAAAAGTTGGTTGCCACAGAGTTAATAGTTGTTACAAGATCTGTGGAACATTCCTGTGGCTTAGAAATTTGAGGATTCCAGTCCATAGCTGAGACAACACTATGGTTCCAAGCGTTAGTGTCAAATATCTCTTTCATGAAGCAGGTGAAACAAAATTTAACTTAAGTCACTAAAGATGAGTCTTTTGGGCTCATCCCAGCTTGAGAAATCCTGTAGTTGCTCAGCAGTATGTAATCTTAATATGAGTTTGTTCGAGGTTGGAGAGGGTGGGGGAGAGGACTTTTCTTAAGCTCATTACCAAGAGTGGAAACATAAAACCCGGTCATGAAAGTAACAATATGAGTGAACTGACCAGGATAAATTCTTTACAAACTGAAGGAAACTGTGCCACCTATGTAGTACAGGTCAGTATCTCATTTAATCCAAAATATTTTGACATCAGCAATGTACAGAGAAGCAGAAAATATAAAACAAAGACAAAAACAAAACTGCAGGTAATTTTTAGAGCATGGTTGTATGTCATACAGTATGCTACTTCATTTCAGTATTAAAAAATATGCCTCTGATTTTTGCATTCAAAGCAGAACATGTTTTGCATGTACCACAATGAAAAATTAAGGAGAGACAAGGGAAGAGAGAGAAACTCAGAGATATAATTAGTAACTAAAAAAAAACTGTGAATTTCAGTGTTTCCCATCTGTAGTTATTGACTGTATTCATAAAATGCTAAGCAATTAGAATTTTAATTTGAAAGAAAATGTGGGACCAGTTGTGGATAAAATAACCTGTGGTTCTTATGAACTACAAATTTGGTCTTTGTATCACTGGAGAGTTTAACGAATGCATAATGCAATGTCACATGGATTACCTCTATGTTAATGTATAGGTGACCATTAAAGTTGTTCAATTAAATGGAGTAGTACAGAAAAGAGGAGAGAAATGCCATTGACTTTAATCAAAAAGACACAGAGCCACTACCTTGGGCAAAATAATGTTTCAAAATTTCACTGTGTTTAGGTTCCTCTAAATAACTAAAAACTTAATAAATGTCTACAATGCATTTATCTGCTTAGAGTAACAAATACTGTGCAAGCCAAGACTGTAGTTATTAACAGGTTCGAACACCTGCTTCTCTTGATGTTATATTGAAAATGCCCTTTTCTTCAGTAATGACGAGTTCGATTGCAAGGGCCAATGGCTTTAGAGCTCTGGGAAAGGCTTCCAAGTTTATGTGTGCACTTTCAAGTCTTTATTTTCCAAAACTTGAACTTCTGTTTCCTTCTCCTTGTCTGATTTTCCATTATTGCTGACCAGTGACCTCCCAAGCAAATGAAAGTTGAATCACAGTTTTGCATAAAAGTGAGTGGAAGTTGCTGTCTCACATGGTTTCAGGTTGACAAGAGGGAAGGGCAGTAGTTTCAGGTTCTGTTTCATATTTAGAGTTCACAGGGGAAACACAAAGGGAAACAGAGGGTAAATGGTAAATTGTCATTGGTCAGAAGCAAAATATTTGTGAAACCTTGAAGAAAATGTTATGAGTTTGCACTTTTCAGTATGCTAGGCAGGTTCTGGTTATGAGTAAATGTGTCAGTAATTAAAAGTGATATGAAAAGAACGATGACAAAAATGGCTAGTTAAGGCATTCTTTACCAAATAGGACAGATGGAGATTTTTCTGTAACCCCTAAAACCTACAGGAAATATATGAAAAATGAAATATAAGTAGGTGATAACCATTCAGAGGTGTCCTAGTCCATTCTTCTGATCCTGTCCTGGAATATTGACTCATCTAACATTGCTTCAGATAGGGCAGGGGGGTTGTTGGCAATACTGTAAGTACCTCTGAAATGTGATCTAGCTTTGTCACATTGTATTGGCACAAAGATGAATTTAGAATTCCGTGGTATTATTTGTATTTTCCTATGCTGATTCTCCTTTCCAGTTCCTCTAGCCAACATTTCTGCCCCCAAGCAGTGTGGACTCTGGAAATGTTTTTTTTTAAAAAAAGAAAAAAATTTTATGTCTTTTTTCCTGCTTTTTAATATTTTTTTTGCCTTTCTGCATGCCTCTTGGCATGTTTGATTCCATTTATCATTTAGTAGAATGACTTAAAATTATGCTTTTCTGCAAGAAAATAGGTAGATTTTGTGTAATGATAAGTAAGTTCTGAGAGTGTGACTGGTTTTGAAGGATTCCTGAAGATCCTTCATAAGGGATACAATGTGGAGGGAGGCTGGGGAACTGGTAGTGGAAATGCTGGGAACATAAGCCTTGCCTGTGAGCCAGAGGCAGCATAGACCAGAAAATGCATGGATGTATAGACATACCACTGGGATTCCTGTACTGCGTTGTTATTCTGCCCCATTCCTTCTAATGGCAAAGTAACCAGGACTTCAGTGACTTCTGATTTGGAACTGTTCATTAGTGTTCCTGTGGTTAAGTCTTCAAGTGACAGCAAGATCAGAGACACTACCTCACTCCACTACTTAACTTCCTACCCATATCTTCAGGTTACTTAGTTCCCATGGCCCCTTTCCATCCATCTCTGTGTTTCAAAATACTGAGACACCCACAGTTCCAGCCCTTGTTGGTGCCCATTTCTCAGACCTCCTCATCCTCATTCAGTGTGAGACCTACAGGTATACAACTAACTTGATGCAAGTATGTTCTCATAGCCCCTCAGTCAACCTTTTTGATTAGAAATTTGTGTCTCTGGAGTCATACCGGTCTTTCTTGTGTTTGGCTAGGCACAGAGCAGTTTGGTAAATCAGTCCAGTTTCTTTTTTATATTGTAGTCAGGAGGATTTTATCTTTTCTTTCAGTGACAGTCTGTCTTTCAAATATGCTGCCATGACTTTTCCCTTTGTTGACATACAGTCTGTGATGTGCAGTATTGTGGCTGCTTCTTTGGCCACACAAATACTTACAAGTATGTAATAAGACTTACTTATTCGTAAAGTGTGTGGAGTAGCCTTTAGGGCCATTTGAAAGCTTAAGGTCCCAAAGATTTTCTGTTTTTTTCCTTAGGAAATTGTTTATATCCAAGAAGAAGCCTGTATATTCTAGACTTACAAATTTATCATTTTGTGTTGTGTTGAGTACTTTATCATCCCTCAATGATCTCAGTGCTACTAAAGTGCAAGGACTTACACTTTCTTTTTTCCAAGTGCTGGGGTGACCACTGGAGAGCAAATGTGTATGACCTTTAATTACTTCATTTTTTTGATAAAGAGAAAAGGGAAAAAAAAGAGCCAGCGAAAAGGTTGGTGAGGTTTCTGGGTGGGTTTTTTTTTTTTTTGCAAATAAGCTGTTTGTCAAGGTCTGCTTCCTTGTTTTCTTGTAAATCCTTTTTTTTAAAAACAGTCTCAAAAAAAAAATCCAGTCTAAGGAGCCTGGATTAAAATCCCATTAAAAAAAAATTGTTATGAGACTGAAAGATACATATCGAACTGGGTACTTTATTTTGTTTAGGCTTATTTTGTAAAGAATGTTATTATTTCTGACAACCAGAAACACAGATGTTTAGCAAAAAAAGTTTTTGCTCACATGCACCAACATGAATCATCCACCAGTGAGAGATACAGCTCAGCTGATAGTAAAATGAGTCATATTCATCAGTAAAGTAGTTCTTTGCATTTCTTTTCATGCAGTTCTTTGTCACCTATATTTACATTTTTGTAAAGAATATCACAAACAAAATTAATAATTCATAATTGCTACACAGTTGAGCCTTATTTTGATTGTCCCTTCTTGGCATAGATCTTTTAACAAGACTGGTTGGGCTTTTTTTTCCTGCATTTAAAAAACACCAAAGAAACAATGTACCAAATCAGCATTGTGGTCTTGCAGAAGTACAGAAATACATTTTTACGAAAGGAAGAACTGTACAGAGCAATATGTATTCTACTGATAATCATAAATTACAGAGAAGATATTACCCTGTTTGCCCTCTTTCCCAGACATTTAAAAAAATAGATTTAGTGAACACTAGCATGTCATAGGAAGGAAAATCAGGATGCAATGATTTCAACGCTTAAATGACTCCTGTGATCAGCAAAACAAGAAAAAAACCCAACCAAAACCCAGGATCTCTGCCCCATGGAAAAAGCAATTTATACATGAGTCTTTCCAAAAGAAGCCAGGAACAGAAAGGGGGAAATGCTGTAAAAAGATAAGTAAAGCAGACCTTTCTCTGAGGCATTTACTAAACTAATATATTGAAGACATGGGGTAGAGAGAGAAAACTGAAAAGAAACACACTGATCAAAACCACCTTCTGTCACAAATTATACTCTGCCCAACAACACCTTATAGCTTCTACCATATGGACAAAAAAAGCAGTGCAGGTTTGATGGAGAACTAGGAACACTGATTTGAAAGCTAACAATAAGGAAGGGGAGGGAGGACTTTCTCCCTATTTGGAGTTCTACCAGGAGTAATAAAACAAAGACTTTGTTAGTAGAATACATGCTGGCTAGCAGATGAGGACTGCATGCCAGTCACTTACAGTATAAACAAGCTAGCCAGGGTGGTAATTCATTTCATCTACAAATCTGTATGTGTTTTTGGGTCTTCTCCAAGACAGTCACAAATCCTGGCATCTGGAATTAACTTGAAACTCAAAAAACATGTTGCACTGGCTTGTCTTTTCCTAATGCCACCAATCCTGCTGCAGACTTAGAAGTGAGAGTACAGTTGCCTGCAGTCATGGGGTAGATGGGAGTAGAAATTATGAGGAAACTTCTGGAGGAAACTGGACATTTTGCAGTATTGCCCCATCCAGGTCTGTCTTTTAGTCTGTGATAGAGGATTGGAATTGCTGATGAAGATTTGACATTTCTAAGAAGGGCCTGGCTCTGTGGAGCAACTCTTTTCATACCAGTGGTACAGGTGTATTTGTGTACTTTCTTACTTTGTCATGCTGCATTTTATCCCAGCCCTTTACTTTTGGCACCTCTGCTTTACCTACCTTCATGAACCTTTATGTTACTTTCTTCCTTGCAACACCTTGCCCAACACCATCCCTAAAAACATCACTCTGTCCCTCATATCATTCTTGAAGATCTGTTTCTGCCGTGCTACTGACTGGAAATGCTGAGTGATACCAGCTAGCTAAAAGAACAGGAAGAAGTCTTCACTTGTTTGGGTATCCTAAATGCATTTTTCTTAGTGGCATTTGCCTCCCCTTCCCACCTGCGAAGGCTACACCTGCCCATTACAGGCTAGCTCAGCTAGATAGTGTGTTTTTAGTGGCAAGGATTGCTTAGCTGTGTGCTTGCACTGTTCTTAGCCCAGTGGGGCTCCCACTCTGATTTAGAGCTTCTGGTTTCTACTATCATACAAACAATAGAGAGCGGTAATGATAGTAGCCTTTTTAATTTGTGCTGTCCTTGGAGAGCACAGGCAGAGCCTTTAAAGCCAAGTTCTTTGATCTTTTCAGGCTTCTTGCTTTGTGGCAGGGACAGGAGGATCCTAGTGATGAGTGTTCCAAAGAAGCTTCATGCCTCTCTGCCACCCTTCTGCTCTGTACCATTCTGCAAGATTTCTGCCACCTAATCACACTGCAGCTGTCACACAGGGGGATAATGTTTCATTTCCCTGTCCCACTCTCTGAAATAAGTTTAAAGTAAGTGAATCACACTACCTGCATAAAGAAATCATGGGCTGGTTACCAACACAAGTTAGTCTCAAGTTTCACTGCAAACTAGGATGACCTGAACTAACTGTATTATTGCTTTAAAGCCTTGTAAAGTTAGCCATTATATCGGCCACTGGATCTCATTTATCCCTTACTTCGGTCACTGGAGCACCTGTGACTGGATAAAATACGGCTGGAGAGGCTTGCAAGTTACTTTTATCAAACAGGTATCCTTTGAGAGCTTAAAGCTGCCGGAAGGAAATAAAAAGGCAGCAACTATGGTCGGTCTTGAGTGGGAGAAATAAAATAAGACCAGTCTAGTTAATTAAAGGAAGGGATTATTTATTGACTCAAATAGGAAAAGAAACATCTGGAGTTTTTCTAAAGATCACCTTAGATGAAACAACCTATAGCTAGTTTTTAGTACTAACAGTTTTAAATTCATTCCTTTCTTTAAAAGTATAGCTAGCAGCTCCTACACTGTTGAGCCAAGGTTATTTTGTTAATCGTTTTTTCTATACAATGGCCAGTCATTTCTAACTGATTTTTTTGGATTAGTAAACATTGAAAAGCAAGTCTCAAGTGTTCATTATAAAGAGGGAAGGACTTCAGTTTGGTAGAAGACCATCCCTTTTACTGAAGAACATTTTAATTGGTTTTGAAAAACGAGGTAACACTTGCATGTAAGCTAAAAGCATGGTATTTTGCTTGGTGAGTTCATTCAGCAGATAGTCTTTGGTTCCCTTATGATGAGGAATAGTTCTGCTCAAACTTTTCTGTCCATAAACTACCTACAGGAGATTATTGTTTATGAAGCTTTGGGACTGATCAATAACACAGCGCATGTGTCTTCTGAGTGTAAAAGGAAATGAAAATTTTCCATCCAGAATGGCAGAACGTTTTTAGAAAAAGAAAAAAAACAAAAAAAACCCCACAAATTATTTCTACTACTACTAATAGCAGACCTGTATATCTCTGATTAGAACTAGAAATTCTTCAAAGAGAGACTCTTCTAACCCACAGTACAGAAGTAGAAATTTCACTGCATGAAGTAATTTAGGAATTCACAGTATGGCAGACACTAAATATTAGAGTCTAGAATATAATTCATTTCTCAATCTGAAGAGGAGGTAAGATGCCAAGAAGTGGCTGAGTAATCACTAAACTTCAGAAATGGAGATTCCAATATTGGGAAAAAGTTAATGGAATAGGTCTGAGAGTTAAAAATAAGTGAAATAAAATCTTTAGGTGTTTCATGGATACTAGTTAAAAATATTATCACTGAGTCTTGCCAGTACTGAGCAAAGTGGGACCCATGAGGGTAAGTCATAAATCAGTCCAGCCGGGTGCCACTTTTTTTCTAATTGAGGAAGAAAAAAAAAAGATATTTCACATTTTAAATGCTGCTGTGGGGAAAGCCACAAAGAACGAGCAATAAATAAGTAAAAGGGAAATTGGAATTGCTGAAAATAATTAGAAAAGCAAATAACTAAGGGTATGGAACTAAAAAATGTTACTGTCTCCACCTTTATTAAATGCAGGAAGCCTGTGAAATACTTTGCCTGGGTTTTTTGCACCTTGGGGTTTATCTGTAAGTGTATCTCTTTTTCTCACTTCTGACAGGAAGCACTCTAGTCTGTTCTCATCAAGTAAGGACTTTCCAAAGTCAGCACCTTAATCCTTTTCAAACTGGCAGGAAACATTCTCTTGTCCTTTCATTTTCTAAGCAACACCCTTGAGATGTCCTGCACTCACTGCTCCTTACTGACCTATTGCCTTTCTAGAGGTGTATGTGTCAGCTTGGCCTTGCTTCTTCTAACTCCACCAGCCCAGACAGTCTCAGTAAGAAAACAGAAGTGAGGTTATTGTGCAGGGTTTTAAGTCAGGCTTCTGTCTGCAAGGGTAGAGCCAAAAGTTTGAATGAACACAAAAAAAATCCAAATATGTCCTTAGGTCCAGTGTCTGAGGAAAATGCTGTGGGTTTACTTCAGCTGTTGGCAACAATATGCAGTCCGTCATTACAAACAGGTAATGACAGAGATAAATCTGCAAACAGACAATTCACAGGAGATACAGAACTCCAGTGGACTCATAACTATATATTTTTAAAGGCAATTTAAAAATTGAGAGAAGTGAACTTCAGAGAGAAGTGAACTGCTGGCTTTTATCATGGTTAATGTTCTTAAGGGTTCGATATTGTATGCTGTACAGTATGTCCGTCAAGTACATGGAAGAGTTAGCATTGAGGCAGCAGCTCTTGAGTATGATGCTAGGTGATGCAGGTTAGGAGAATTCACACAGAACTCCCAAGAATTTCAGCAGGACAAAGCAAACTGAATGAAGAGCTAGTACTGACTCAAATTTCAGTCTTGATAAATGTGATGAAGTGTTCAGCAGAGGTGTAGAGGCCCTGGTCAAGAAAGGTGACAAATTTGGTTCATTTAACCAAGTGGATTTGGAACCCACTGCCACCCAGAATGGACTAGCATTTTGTCAGAACATGAATGGCATGCTGAATGGAGCTAAAGGAGAATTGACAGTTTTTATAATAATTATGCCAGGTTTTATAATAATTAATGATATGCATCTTTAAAGGCCATGTCAAATATGCTTCCAGTTTAAGACAATCTCTATTGTGTCAGGCTGTCCATCTTGGTGGGAAGCTTTATTCTATTTTTAACTTGAGGTGGCTTTACATGCATTTTTCTTAGACTGCTTGAGATGATTCCCAATTGGATAAACAATATATGATGCCATATGGGAGTTTCGGTGTCCTGATGTTAGGCTCTGTATCTCTTGTTGTGTAGGCTTTCTTTGGAGAGTTTGCAGTAGTGGTGGATTTCCCCGTTTGTCCATGAATCCTAAGAGTTGCATTCCATGATGCACAGAAAATGTTTGTGCTCTGAATACAAATTAGGTATTATCTCCTCTGTGTAGTGCAAGTCTAGCTTGTGCCACTGAAGTGAGGAGCCTGTGCTGTCAGAGAGGCATGACATTGAGATAAAACACACTGGAAGTTAGGAATTCTATGTGACAATGTAGCAAGGTTGCTTCATTTACTTTTAATGTTTAGCATACATGACCCCAAAACTAGCGATAAAGTCCTTAAAAAAAGAGAATGAAACCCTAAGGCAGAATTCCATTTTAAGAAGGCATAACCAGTGAGGATACCAGTAGGGTCAGGCAGCTTGAAGGAGATAATGAAGAATAGACTTTGGAAGGAACCAGACTTAGAAATTACATCTGAAAATATATTCCTTGTTGTTGACTTTGCAATCTTCCTTGCTTGGATTTCAGATTTAAAAGAGGACTGTGAAGTCCTTATCTTATTCGACCATTTGCATCGTATTTGATTCACTGCTTCCTGTTTGCCAAGTTCAGCTCAACAGCTGCTTTCTGCTCAAAGATAATATAGAGGTCTTCTAAATACCTGCTACACTTCTGGGTGCTGGGCAGATTACAGTAATATAGAGTTTAAGAAAATGATTTTTATATGACACAAAAAAAAAACATAAATAGAACTGTTAATAACAGAATTTCATACATCTGCATTGAAGAAAATACAGATCCAAGTTCTGTTCTCTTTATTCATCTGAAGTAAGAATTTTGCTAGTTTGAAACTGTATTACGTATTAGCAATACAGAGTATTGAACTGATACAATACAGAATATTGAACTTATACTCTACTGAGACTGGGCACAGAGACAGACAGCAGATCATCTTCCCAGACATAGCACTCTCACAAAGTACCATGGCCTGAGTTTTCCAAAGAACCTGTCTCCAGCAGTTAGCTTGAGATATGTTTTGATTAAAGGTATTCACCTTTCTGGCAGCAGTACAAATTGCCAGGTTTTCCTGGCATTCCTCCTGGTAAGGAGTTTTGATGGTATAGGCCAAAAGTATATCTGTGAGCACTCGGAATATCTTAGAATCATCTTAGAATATCTTGGTTACAACAGAGAAGAAACATTGCTAATATTTTCAGTGTAGTTTCAGAAAATACCTCTCCATGTAAATCGATCACTGATTTTCTTTCGTTCAAAAATAAAAAGAAAATCAAGAAACAAGTAAAAGATAATTAGGGCTTTAAAAATCCTCTGTGAAGCCCAGACAGTGTGGTAAGAATGTGGTCTCTAAATATTACATCGTCACTCTTCTTTCTCCCTTCTCAAAACTGCTATAGTAGGAAAGTGATCCATAAATCCCTGTGTCCACTTTATGGCATGGTGCCTCAAATGATTAATGCTGTCACGTTTTGATTAAAAAAAAAAGGCCATAAAAAATAAAATCAGTTTAGTGAAATGAATGTTGCTTCCTTAACATTTTTCATCCTGAACTCCTTTAGTAGAGGAAATGGATATTTCATCAGACATGGATTTGACGTTCCATCACATTATACAGTAAACACTACAAACGATGTCATTTTTTTTAAATGGAGAAGCTGGAAGAGCTAAGACAGTAGCTGCTGTAAGGCAGCGGTTATCTCATTTAAACAGATATTAAATGTGGGTGCCAGTGGTGTGATCATCAGCTGCTTCCCACTTTGTGAATAAATTGCTTAGAAGGAGTCTTTTTGCCTACCAGATGTGACCTAGATTTAGATTTCCAAAGGCAAAAAAAAAAAGTCTATTGTGTAAAAAACAATTGTGGGTAAAATGCATGGTAAATGAGCTTATCTCACTTTTCCAGGTGTTTAAGCTAATATGTTATGGAATTACAGCTTCATTTATGAAAAATAATTGAGGAAAATGTTCCAGCAAATCAAATTTGGGTAAAGGTTTAAGATAGTTATTGTGTTGTTAGCAAGTTTCTAAATCGCAGAAAGAAAAGGGAGCCAGCACAGATAATGAAAATAGAGAAATTGTGAATCTTTGGAGAGGCTCTTATGGAAAGGTCAGTGCTGACTGTGGTACCCCACCTGCATTGTGGTCTTGCAGAATGTCGTGGAACAATATGAAGAATTACATTGCTGTCGATGCATATGAAAGGAGGATTTTTTCTTAAAAGATCAAGAATTGATATATTGGTAGGTTAAATGTATAAACATTGAGAGAATAACATCTTTACTCTTTTCCTCTCTCCTCTTTTCCTTTTCCTGATTCCATAGGGGCTGCCACTCGAAAACCAGACCCAGAGCCTGAGAAGCAGACTGACCATACTGTTAAGATTGCTGGAGTCATTGCGGGCATCTTGCTGTTCGTCATTATATTTCTGGGGATCGTGCTGGTAATGAAGAAAAGGTGAGAAATTAGTAGAAGTTTTCTATGTATATATCCATATTACAGCATCTCCTGCAGCAGTTCTCAGTTTGATATTGGCAAAAGTATCCAGTCTCCTTTGTGCCCTTTACCACAGAGTTTAGGAAATACTGCTCCCTCCCAAGGATTTGTTAGGATTTTATAAAACCACGATATCTGTTTCATCCCACAGCATTTTCTAGGAATCAATGTTTGCAGCTTTGTTAGAGAAGAAAAACAACTTGAGGTTAATGACTCTAGCACTTTATGCATTAGTACTGCATGATGGACTCTAATAATAGAACAGTATCTCTATCCTGAAAGTGCGAGGCTGCACTCTATTCAACAGATGAGCTGAAAGTTAGATGTAGTTTCATTCCTGAGCATAAAAGAAATCCTCAGTCAAAGAGGAACTAGAGGTAAGGTAATTTGTGCAAAGAATGGGTTCTGTATTGTTCTGCATGAACTTCATTCCCTGAAAACAAAGAAGATGTTGCAATGGTGCTGAATGTTTCCAACTGCTGGTTCGACACACACACATTGAGATTGGTTTGCTTTGAATATAATTTGAAAACAGTCAGACTTTTAAACTGGGTTGCCTTTCTCAGCACTGTAAAAGGAAAAATAATAAAGGGAAAGATATCTCCTAGCTAACTAGATAGGTAGCATGGGGAAGAAAAAAAACCCGTGGTGATCCAAGCTAAATCTAGGTTGGGAGAAATTCATTAGCAAACAGAATTAAGGGTTTAGATTGTACCCTGCAAGATCTGCAGCTGTAGAGTTGGGGTTGCGAACATGTGAGAGCTGTGTAGAAGACCTGAGTCATGAATTCTCCTTCCACACTGCCACAGTCTTTTTACTGTCCCATAACCCCCTCACCTCCTTGTCATTTTCTTCAACTAAAAGCAGTCTTGGCCTGATTTTGCTTATCCCAAGACTGTGATTTAATTGTATGCTAACTAGTTTGGCAGGTCTGAGATAGTCCAAACCTCCGAGCTGCCTGAAATTCTTCCAGAATTTGAGCAGTGGAGGTGCACAGCTAAGAAGGCAGCTGCCTGACAGTGCCTCAGGGCAGGCAACAGAAGTAGCTGCCTTTCATTCTCCTTGAAGGCAGAATTGGGGCCATGAGTTAGAAGGGCTCTATACAGAGAGGTGAGCTGTGGCCAGGGCTGGGGGATGGGTCATTGCTAATAGGTAGGTAAAGCAGTCAAAGAGATTGAGAAGAAGAGATTGAAGATTTAAGATTGAAGAGATTGAGACTTAAGCCCCAGGGTGTGTCTGGCTGGGGCACTGAAAAAGATCCAGTGACCAAATGTCCTCAATAAAGTGCAGTGTAGCTGAGTTAAAATCTGTTCTGACTTTGCAGTACTTTTTTCTTCCTTCCCACTTGTGATTTCTTGCATCATTCGTACTTTCAGTTTTAACAGTTGAACTCCCAAACTCCTCCCTAGGGCCACGTGCAGCACTTGGCATGCAGGGAGGAAGGCTTCTCACATTTTTCTGGGCAATTCTTCACACAATTCCTGACCAGCGTTCATCACCCTCTCTGTTCCCAGTTCTGAGCCTCTCCTTAAGCATTTGTGCCAAAGGTAGAATATATTCACCTAAGGGAGACAAGTTCTCTTAATCTTGAAGAGAGAGTATTGCAAAACCATCCGAGTTAGTTTCAAAGTAAATAAGGTGTCAGGGTCTCTGGCTAAATGGATGCTATGCTAACTCTTGCTTCATTCTCTAGGGAAACACTCTTTGATAATCTGATTGTTAGAGGCAGGAAGGCTCAAGTCCTAAGTGTTTGCACGTTAATGCAGTAGGATACTTGATTCTTCCTGTCTACCACAGCACAGTAATTATTATTCAAAGTAATTCTGTTTTTTGAAGAAAAGTGCATTATGTGAGCTTCTTTGGGGTTTGGAATAAATCTGCTCATGGCAGAGATGAAACTACCAAAAGTACAAGTCCAGGAACACTGTTACCAAACACATACAATTTCATCATATAGTAAGTACAGAAAGAGTGATACTCATAAACATATCCCAGAATGATGTTGCAGCCTTGAACAAAACAAACTGTGAAATGAGTTGAAGTGAATATTAAAAAATACCAATGGTTCATCTGTGTAACAGGATGTGACTAGGCTTTAATGAGAGTTTCAGGAGGCAGGTATATTGTGTCCCAGACCTCTAAAGCAGATGATGTGGCATAGAAGGTCTTGAATACAATTACACTCGTGACTTAAGCAAAAGATGATCCGATTATTCAATAAATTGTTACTGGTGCATTAATTCACCATGTTGCTGAGAGCCCCTATGGTTTCACCTTCGTTCAGTTACTGTGTATACATTATGCATTTGCAGAAAATGTATAAATCGTTCTGCAAGCTTAGTATAACCATGGTATGTTTGCAGTTTTATGATACTTTAGGTGCTACTTTGTGAAACAGTCTCATCAACCTAGTGTGCCATTTGTCTACAGCGCTTGATCATTTTATTTCATTTACTTTATCAGGAGTTTTACTGGAGTAAGGTTCTGATTGAAAAACTAAAGTAGCACCTTGTAATCCAGTGGCACCTTACCCCTGAGAACCATTTTTCTCTCTGCACTCTTATGTGCAAACTCTGGGCCGCAATGCTAGGTTTCGCTGTGCTGTGTCTACTTGCTCTGAAACTTGTCTTGCTTGAAGTTGGCTACAGCAATATCCCGTTCACACTCCACTATCCCAAGGCATACACTGTCTGTTATCCATTCCTTTGTGGAAATGAGTCGTTGTAGACTTGACCTCCAGATCTCCCCAGCAGATGAAATCTACTCTGTCTCTGGGGCTTCACAGTGCTTAAATAACTTAATTGTGAGCAGCTTTTCTCCACTGTCAAGAGATTTGGAAAGAGGTTTTACCGTGACAGCCATGTCTTTGTCCAACATACTCCTTTAATAGCCAGCTCAGTTCAGCCAGCAACCAGTCTTTGCTTGGTCACTGCCAGGCACCTCAGATTTTCACAACTCAGCCTCATTGATAATTCATTATCCAAGTAGTCAAGACTACCATTCAAAGCAGAGTTTACAGTACAGCACAGACATCCTTCAGATATGGTCACTATCAGGGCAATAGGTGGAGAAGTTCTGCAAACATTAGTAGTCATTAGGCATCATCATTAATTTCACTGTAAAATGGTCTTCTTACATACTTAGTGTATATATATTGTAAACTGGGTCACAAACAGATTAGTTGGCCTAACTATTCAGTTTATTGTGTGGAGTCACTAGTGAGGGTAGGAACACCATGAACACTAAAACATTTTCTGTGTGGACACTCAGTCTTTGACTAAAGTAATCCCAATTTGTATGCCCGTCACTTGAGTCAGAGAAAGACTGTTAGTGCTTTCCTGGTTTCTCCCCACTGGATTGTTCAGAGGTCTTTATCTGTTCTGTTCTGTCTTTTTTTTTTTTTTTAATCCATTTAACTGCACTCCGGCATAATGATGTCGTGTAATGTAGACTAAGAACCTGCCAGAAATTCCTAATACCAATATGGTTGTATCAATGAGATATGACAGATTTTTCTCTGTGAAGTCAGAATAATGCCAGTAGGCTTTCCTCTCCTCAGCTGTGCTCTAAATCTCTCATGTAAGAGTTAACACAAAGTCAGTGGAAACCAATACATGTGTTTCCACAATATTGCTGCACAATAAAGTGGATTTTGAACCTGATCCTGAATATTAAATCTCAGGCAAGACCCTTGATCTCTGCCAGTCTTTGATATACCTGCATAGGACTTTATAAAAAATAGAAATAATAAAAAATAAAAAATGCAGCAAGCAAGTTCACCTTTTGGTCAACTAAGAGTACTGAAAATGAGAGAAATGTTCCCACCACCTTTGAAAAAGCAACAGCAATTATATAAAGACTTGAAAAACTCAGAACCATACCGCTTTATTCTATTCTCTCTATTTTGTTTTTTAAATACTCTCTTTCAGCTATGTTTAAAAATATGTCGAAGTTAAGAAATTAGATTTCTTGGTACAAGGTTTGCTTAAAAGTATGTATATCTTTTGGGCAGCTGTTTCTTTTAGGGCTACCAACTTGCTCCTGCAGCGGGAACACAGAAAGGAAGAAGTTATTAAAATTTAATTACAACGGCTTCTGCTTCAGTTGTAGAATGGAGTTTTTCTGATCATTGCATTTCTCCATCAAAAAGTTATTTTCTTTTGCCTATCCTTAGTTTGTATTTTAAGCTGTCTTTATGCCTGGGCCTTCCAGTGGTTTCTAACATATATAATTGTGGCAACTGTTTAACTTAAATACCCTGGTTCTTGACAGTGGATAAGGAATGATTTTGCTCTTGGTGGGGCTGGGCTGGGAATTTGTTGGTCTCACTCCCTGATAGCAAATCAGATTGTTTGGTTCTACACCTTTGCCAACAGTTTCAAGAAGTTAGGGTAGAAATTGGAGACAGTAGGGCTGAAAGACAGTCTAGCTGGAGACCTGTATCTAATGGGGTCCCTCTGTGTTCCATACTGGGACCAGTACTGTTCAGTATATTCATTGATGAACTGGATGAGGGAATAGAGTGCACAGTCAGCAAGTTTGTTGATGACACAAAGCTGGGAGTGGTGGCTGAAGGTTGTGCTGCCATTCAGCAAGACTTAGGCTGGAGACTTGAGTGGGGAGAAGTTTAATGAGATTTAACAAGGACCAGTGTAGGGTATTGCATCTGGGGAGAAACAATCCCAAGTATTAGTATAGGTTTGGGACTGGCCTGTTGGAGAGCAGTGTAGATGAGAGGGACCCGGGGGTTCTCGTGGACAGCAAGATGTCCATGAGCCAACAATGTGCCCTTGGGGCCAAGAAGGCCAATGGCATCCTGGGGTGTATTAGAAGGGGGGTGNGGAGGATGGAGCCAGGCTCTTCTCACTGGTGGCCAGTGACAGGACAAGGGCAGTGTGTCTAAGCTGGAACACAGGAAGTTCCATGTGAATATAAGGCAAAACTTTTTTACTGTAAAGGTGACAGAGCTGCCCAGGTGGGACAGGCTGCCCAGAGAGGTTGTGGAGTCTCCTTCTCTGGAGACATTCAAGACCAATCTGAACACGTTCCTGTGTAGTCTAATCTAGGTGATCCTGCTCAGGCAGGGGGGCTGGACTAGATGATCTTTCAAGGTCCCTTCCAATTGCTAACGTTCTGTGATTCTGTGAAAGGAAACTCCAGTCCTCTCCCAGTGCTAGCCCTGAACCTTGTTTTTCCCTCTAGGCCAGCTACAGAATCAAGACGATGAAAGGCATCGCTGTGGCAATTACACAGTTACAGAAGTTTTCCCTTTTAGTGGGACAATCCCCCTGTGACCAGCTGTGTTGATTTTGATAAGTTTTATAGTAGGGCTTTATTCTAAAAGTGATGTTTATGAAATTTATTTATGTCTTCAGTCCTTAAGGATATAAAAGTTCTGTATATTATCTCACTATACACAGAAACAGTTTATTGACTTAAAATAACCTCTCTAGTGGGAAGTGACTGAAGAGCAATGCAAAGAAGAAAACTTGTCCAAGATTGGCCAAAAACTTTGAGTCAGTCTCTGTAACAGAAGAGTAATTTTCATACATAGAAAGTTTATATACATTACATAGGGAGTAAAATGGAACTTGTCCATCTCTTAAAAAAGCTAAATCTTTTCAATTATGAATGGTGCTTTTGCATGTGGCCTGATGACTTGCAAGTTTAAAACTTTCAGTGAGTTTTAATATATTCTTTTAACCTGGTTGGGTTCTTTTCTACTGTCTTGTATTATTAACAGTCAAAACTCACAGTCCTTTTTCAAGGACTTTCTTATGGAAAAACTCACAGCTGTAACAATATAAAAATAACTGGAGCTTGAGACTTTTAATTTTTCTCATTTTATACAATTTTTTAATGGGACATTTACACCAATTAAAGGTCCTGAATTTTCAGCATTTTTTCCATAAGGAATAATTTATCTCCATAACATATTTGGCAGAAGTCTCATATAAGTACCAGCAGTACTTCACTGATTAATTGTATTTATTGTGGTTTCTCAAACTATTATACATCTTTTTGAAACATGAGAACATTTGTACTAATTACACTAAATCTCTCTCTTGGCAACATATGGCAAGAAACAGGGTTGGCAGTGTCATGAGATTCTAAATGAAAGTAAAAGAATGACTAATTTTGAAAAGGACAGGGAGAGATATGATTGCCACTGAATCAGAAAACATTCCCCTGCTAATAGAGCAGGTAAGTCATTTGCTTTGGCAGGACCTGATCCTGGGCTCCTGACCGAAGGCAGCACGGTCCAAGAAGCATAGAGCTGTTTTGCAGCTTTTCCCTTACTCTGCTCTTAGACATACTTCAAAACTCAACTTTAACAGCTGTGCATTTTTACAGATGTGCCACATGATTAAATATTCAGTACCTAGCCTTTTGTGTTTGAACAATACTGTTTGCATCAGAAAAACGGGAATAAAAACTGGGAAGTATTTCTAACGGCATCTTCACACAAAGAAGATGAGAGAGAAAATTTGATGAAAGCCTAGTTTTCAAAGGGATGCCTAGAGCATGTAGCTAGAGGCAAGTTAACGTTAGTTATGGTCCTTTGCAAGGCCTGTTTACATGTTTCTCTGTAGTCAAAAGGCTGTATGCATGTGCTGTAAAAATTACAAATGCCTACACGGTTCCTTTCAGTCTTTTATCTTACCAACATGTGAATGCTACCTGACCTTAAGATCAGCTATGTTTGAAGATCTCCTCTCTCTTCTTAATTGCAGTCAATGTATAGAAAAGATTTAGGTTTGGAACTTGCCCCTTTTGAAGAGTTGCGGTCCTGCTTCCAGTAGGCTTAGAACTGAGGGAAGGAGAGATGGAAAGTGGGAGGGCGTAGCTGGAGGTTTTCTGTGCTTTGTCCTCATACAGAGCATGTCTGGACGGAGGGTCTGGCTGTGCAGAAAGACTGGCTGGGTCCGTATTTCTCATAATGGTTGTGCTAGGTTACCCAGCTTGTTCTTTATGACATTCATGTGGCCAGAAATAACAGGAATACAGGCTCAGTTCTTAATTTTTTCTCTGCCACATGGGAAAATACCAAGATATTTTTATCCATTAAGGATAGCCTTCTTATTTGCATAGCAAGAACTAAATTTTTTGTCCTTCAGAACTTAAGATGGTTATTTAAAAGCTGAGATATTAAAAAAGCAGTGGCCATTGATTTTTCTCCTTATGAGAAAAGTTTTGGTCCAGTCAATGGCAGAACTGATTTCTTTAAGTAAAGAAAGGGATATCCAAAGATTTTACACTACTTTAACAGGAAGAGAAGTTACCTGATACATTTTCTGAAAATCTGCACTGTTAAACTTCTAACACTATGTTAGAAGTTCCATATCTTTATTCCTGATGTAATCAAAGTGTAACTGGAGGGGTTTTATCACTATAATTGGCAGTGTTTTTCTGTGTGTGGTATATGCAGAGGTAAATATACATTAAATATCTAATATTACTTAGATAGTAGGTGTGCTTTAAGGTGGTTTGATGTAACAGTTGGAGATGCATGATATATTGTATTGCTTAAAGTTTTACGGAAATTGGATATGCCATCTGTCTGATGCAGAAACATTGTGTGATATGCCCAGATATGCATTCTTGCTACCTTTCATTTGTGTCATCAGTTCTGGTCTCAGTTTCATCTTGATTTTTCATACATTAATATTTGGCTTTTCTTTCCTTCCATTTCATCTTTTCCACCACTGCCTAATCCTTCACCATCATGGCAGAAGAAGCTATCACTCCTACACTTATTACCTGTAAGTAACTTCTTTGTCATCAGAGACACACTTTCTGCCATGTTGTTCCATGCATAAGTAGTCGATGCTTATACTGAAAATTCCTTTATGAAAAAAAACTTTGTAAAAGTTATGCCAAGATAAAAACAACATGATAAATAATGTAATGAAATATTTAGCATTATAGCTGTTTCTTATGCATCACACTATGCATTAGAGTCCTTTGCATATTGTTATATAACAAATTTTCTTAACTGAGAAGTATCAGGTGTAAATATCACTTACATGTCTATAAGAAATTTTCATGCCTAAGTAGCTATTTTTAGAATTTATTTAGTGGTTTTTTCCTTATTTGTTCTGTTGAAAATACAGCATTGTTTAAGCATGTACAAGCATTTCCATTTGTTGCTGTGTACGTGCTACTGCTTTTTCATGAATAATGATCATGCGTAAATGGCATGAGTTACCATTACTGGAGTGGATTTAAAAGAAGAGAGCACTGAAAAATGAGGGCAAGATGAAGCATAATTTTCAGCAAGTAGTAAGTTTTCATGTTGGTACAGTCCTTGGCAATACCACAATAAGATTCTTTATTTGCCCGAAACCTTTGTTTTGTTTCCTGCTGTCAGCAGGTGATTAATGAGAAGGGTTCTTCTGTGAATTTTAGCAAATCCCTTTCTGAGGCTATTCACCTTTCCTCACTTTCCAGGTACAGGGAGAATATGATGGCTTTTGGATTAGCAAAATATTCAGGATCTTGCCTCACCACAGAATGAGATGTATTCAGTGCAAACAGTTGTCCAATAGGTATCTGTCTTTTTTACAGCTCAGATTTAAAAGTGATGGGAAACTATGAGATACTTTCATATACCTACAGAGGATGGGATACTGCTTGCATGAGACAGACTCTTGTACTAGTTGTCAGGTATATATGGTGGTAGCATGCTCTTCAGTGGAACACATTCCAGTAATGTTTTTATCTAAAAACAATGTTAAGTTCCTTATGTTCCTTTCTAGTGGCTCTTCAATTTCTATAAATAAATATTTTTGCAATTTATATTCTTGAAAAAGCATAAAACATTCATTTATAGAATATGTGGGAAAATTAGTTAATGTTTTCTAAAGTGAAAACTTGGTAAGCAGAACCATGCTTTAAATGAATTAAAGCAACTAAAATTTAAACCTCTTAGTTGAAATTCCCTAAGCCTTCTGAATATACTGAAGCTGCTCATTTACTTGGTAATTCAGATTTCATATTACGGTATTTGACACTTTACATATAGTGCAATTTTTTAAAACTGTTCTTTAAAGCACTGTATTAATAGGAAGGTCAGAAAAAAATTATCTCTTCCACAGATACAGTATTTCAAAATTCGTTTCTGTCCCCAAGATTAAAAGACTGTATTTTCCATTAAATACTCCTTAAAAAAAAAAGAGTTTGGGACTATTTAAATGTTGTTTTTAAAATGTCAAAAGAATATAATATAGTAAGTCATATAGTTTGTTGTTGCCATAATAAGTAAATATATTTAAATTAATATTTTAATGTGATTTGTGTCTCAAGGCTAAGTTCAAAACCGAAATTGAAACAAATAGAACATTAAATGAAACACTGTTTCATTATTCACAGAAAATGGCTTATCTTTTTTTTTTTCTCTTTTTTTTTTTTCTGCTGAGGGTGGCAAATATGTGAATGGAAATGTTTTTCTTAAGTTTTACAAACAGATTTTATCCCCAGTTTTGCAATCACAGATAATGCCAGTAGTGGATGGAGTAGGGCTTTTCTTGATTATTTGTAATACTCTCACAGTGCCTCCAGGAAAAGGATCTGCATTGTTGTAAGTGTGATACAAATTCAGATACATCAAGTATTCCCAAGCAGTTGTGTGATCTTGACTGTGGATTGTTTTGCTCCCTGTCTGGCAAAAGAAGGCAAGTAAGAGCCCTGAAAGGAGCAGACAGGAGCCCCCAGTAGAAGGAAATATTTTGTACCGATTTCTCCACCTGTTTACACACCATGCAACTGCACTGAAATTGGTGGAAATCTTAGCTGAATGCAGGATTCATTCCAGTTTTATTTTTAGCTGAGGAAGTTGCCATGTATTATAAAATGTTCTATATTTTGAGAAACACAATTTGAAGTACTCTGCCATTGCTGATTTACCATTTCTATACTGAGTATCATATTCAAATTTACTGATTAGTCATTGTAAATGCGAGCTGTGCCATCCAAGCAAGCATCTATGCACTGAAATAGTTACTATTGTCTTATCTACCGCTTTCCTTATGTGCCATGGGCTCCTTTACCCTAGTAGACTGCAATCTCTGTCACTTCTAGGTCCATCCTAAATTTAAAAAGAAAAAATTGGGCAGATGCCTAGAGCTGCTGATGAATCATCAGAGGTGGACCTACAGCTGTGCATATTTGGCAGAGAATTATTTGCATTTTATCTTGTGTTTACTAGTTAGCTGGTACAGAAAAGAAATTGAGTGCCACTATTGAGAATTATACTTCTTGTTAATGGGCTTAAGTGCCTCTGCCAGTGCCTTTCCTCCCACTCTTGTTTTCCTGATAACTGGTGCATTTTTTAGCTCTCACCTCAGTCAGGCAGCAGATCTATTCTTTTCATCTGGCTGTAGTTAGTCCTGTATGAGTTCTTTTGTTCTTAAGATTAGAGCAAATTTAATAGTGCCCATTAACTCTGCAGCAGGTCTTTTGACTTTGCAGTCAATTATATGTGGGAAAAAAAAAAAGAATGGTGTCGTTAGTGACACTTGTAATGGCTGGTGTTCTCAGCATGGCAGCTGGTGCTGGCATGATTCTGCTTTCTCCTGATGTGTTTTCTGGTGGGCAAGACCCCTGCAACATTGGCCAGAAAAATACATTAATAGTTCGTTATGTTTAAATGAACTAGACAAGCCTGTTGTTCTGGTGAGAATGAGCACCACTGAGCTGATAGCCATTAACGTTTGTATTCGAGAGTTTCATTCTGATAAAGATTCTGCCCTTCGAGATCATTAGTTCAGGAACTAACTTAACGAGATTCATACACATTCAAGCACCAGACAGTGAAAGGAGTGTTTGCACCATCTGAGTTTACTCGATAGCCTGGCACCTGACAGGGAGTTTGAAGAATTCAATTTACCCCAAATTCTGTGGCAGATAGTCACAGATTGCGGCTGTTGTAAGTTGGTTTGAGGAAGAGGCTTCATTACATTACTGTGAGTAGGATGTGCTCCTGATTGAAATACAGAGTTGCAAAGGTAGCTTTTGAAATTGTCCCTCAGTTTGAACTTGATACCTAAATGGTATGTTATGATTATTATTGAAATTAAGCACTTATGCAACAACGGTGCTGCACAGCAGTTAGGCACATAATTTTATTCTATTTTTGTGGCTTTTCCCAAGTCATTTCAACTTGCAAAAGGTGAAGTAGGGAAATCAGAGACAATTACTGCCCAGTATTCTTTGAAAATAGTAATCATATTGAGATCTTATACTGTATGAAGTCTGATATTGTCTGTCCCAGCATTAATCATCTAGTTTGGTGACTTTTGACAGAAGGCATGTCCTCTGTAGGGAAACCTCAATCCAGAGGCCTAATTCAATATTGAAGCATTATTAAAATGGACTGTATGACTAGAGGTCTTGTTGAGTGCTGCTTTGTATATGACTCAGAGAGGACAAAAGATCCTCCTGCAAGAAACTAGTTCTGCAAACATTGAGCTTTTTCATATAAATGTGAGTAAAACATATCTTCCTTTTTGCAAGTAGTTTCTGACAGTTTGGGATCCAGTTGAATTATGTGTGTCTTACTTGAGCTCTGGAGCCTGGTTCTCTGTTACCAGTTTAGTTTCCTCTGTGTCTTTTGTTTCTCAAGAAGATTTTCAGTGCTGCTTTCTGGAGCTCTGTACAGAGACTTCCTTTGTATCTCATTTCCCCAGTCTGTTTGAGACTGACCTAGTACCTCTGACAGAAAGAAATTGCCCTAATAATCACAGTCATAAAATTTTTTAAAAATCAATGTTGTTGAAACTCTTAACAATGATTTCTGGATAATTCCAGGAAAAATGCAGTCATCACATTTTAAACTTAGGTAGTAACATGAAAATAGTGAAAGAGGTTAGAAATAGTCCATTATTCTACACTCTAGCTGCCCTGGAACTAGAATAAATTCAACAGTTGGCATCTTGCAGTTAGAGGGGAGCACTGAACAGAAAACCATGAATATGTTTGAACATTTGGATGTGTTTTATCTGTTAGACTAAGCCATCTCTTCTGAATCTTTAAATATGCACAGTTACATAGGATTATATCGTAGAGACATGTAACCGAGATATAAACATGGTTTTCAGTAATTGTCTTGTAAGCTAGACTTAAATGATTTAGGGATGTCCCAAGAATTTTGTTGTATCAATGAGTAGAGTGCTGAATCTTTGGATACTGAAATCTTTGGATAATATGTAGTTCCCAGGATAGCAAGGAAGGTGTTTTACTAAATCACAATCCCTGAAAATTACATTAGTGGTCTGTGTGTCATATGCTTTCAGTACAGATGTACAATATCTAACTATCATGAAGAGATACTAAGCAATCTCAGAATCAGAATTTTATTATTAGCTAAAATACACAACATCATTTTAAAAAGTCTGTCTGAAGTCAGTATTTCTTATACTGATGACTTGTATATTCTAGTTTATTTTTTGCTCTGAGGCTTATGGTTCCATTTCTCTGTAGAAAAAATGTAAGTAATCATTAACACTCCCAGTAAGTAAATCCTGTATTTTATCATATTAGCTCTTTCTGAAGTTTGTGAGCCCCCTCAGGGTGGTGATGTGATTATATGAAATAGCTTTCTTGAGACTAACAGAGATCAAATCATTCATATGGGGCATACTCACTCGCAAGTTAATTCTTCCAATACCTATGTGTAGGAAACCCATAGTCATTTCTGTAGTTACCCAGAACTTTCAAAACCATGCTAGCCATGTGTAACGTTGAGTGAGAAAACCATCATCTGTAACATGCTGCGAGTTTGGGTTTTTCAGAAAAGGGCATATTAGAGAGCAAGGCGAAGTATGAGAAGTGATTGATTGCTATGCTGGTCACACAGTCACACTCAGGTACTGTCCTTGCTCCCTCAGTGTCAAGCAGTAAATTTGCAGATGAGCTGGGGTTTGGAAATCTTTCTTTGCTTAAAGGGGCAGTTTCAGTTTACATTGCTTGTTTTGCGAAGGGACCAGACATTTAGTGTGGGAACCAATGTATCTGTAGGGAAAATAAATGCTTAGGCAGTCTAGAGACGTCTTGGTTCTTTCCACATCAATAAAAGCTTTGTCTTGCTTTTCTAAACTAATATACAGGGATTTGAATTGAATGCTGAGATTGCTTTTTGAAATTGTGGATTCCAAATACTCTTGTAGGATAAGGCTAAATCTTGTCTTTATTATAAAACACTGAGGTATAATTTGGGAGGGGAAGAGAGGCTAGGGACAGGTATGTCTATTAAGTAAGTTACCTTTATATTTGAGTATTTGTATTGCTGTGCCATATTGAGTCTTGTTCAGTTAGTGTTACCAGTTTACCAGGGTGGAGTGACTTCTCTATAAAATTCTGGATGGAATTAATTCTTTCATTAGCCTGTTGACATTGTTTGCAGCTTCCTACAAACTTTGGCTCCCAAACCAGTCCTGCTTACTGTCAGCAGCAGTCATTCTAGGCACTGAGATGTTGTCATTATCTACTATCAGTGTCGAGTTAGGCGTTCACAGAAGGTATAGGGTGAATCATTCTCATTCACTGTGTTTAAGACTTTTCCTCAGCAATAAGGTGCGATTCATGGAGCTTTTACTCTGCAATTGCATTTCTGCATACATAGCTGAAAGTTGGCTTCAAATTCTCTATCCATATAAAAAGGAAAGGTTTTCCTTATTTTAGTATTGGCATGTATTGTATGAGAGGGGTAATGGCATTGAAACTTATTTTCCCTAAACACCAAGCCTGCCTTTACACTTTCTGTGACTGTGAATGTGTTAACAGCAAAGAAGGCATACTGCATACTAGGACCAAAGCTCACTTCAGAATTTATGCTGCTAAAGGCCTGCATTTTCTTAAAAGGTTGAAGTGTTAGTTTTCAAAACGGCGTAATTAAATATCGAACTAATCAACAGAAGATGTCTACTAAAGGCGGGACAACAAGGAATAAAAGAAAGCCTAAGATTTCTCAGCTACAGTAAACCACAGGTTTAATCACTTCTGTGATACAGATAAAAACAACTGTAACGAGATCATCGTGTCTTTTGAGTGATGTCAGCACAGGGCACTGAGGTAGTATGTCATTAGTATTGCAGTAATTTCTATTGACTGATTATATTTTTGTTTGAGCTTCTTATCTGTGACCTTTTCTCTGACCCTGAATCCCATGGGAGATGCTAGGCTGAAACACCTTTGTTGAGTCTATCTGCAGGGGTTATGCCCAGGTTAATGATTATCCACCTTAAGGTAGCATCTGTTACTGTTAACTCTGAATTTCAGAATGAAAATGATCTCATCTTGGCTCCTTTTCCTACTTCTCCTTTTTATTTTGTTTCTCATCTACAACATTCCTTGAGTTCCCTTAGCATCTAGGCTGCCAGAACCCTGGAGGAAGAACAGTGGCCATTTGCTTCCTGTAGTGTCCAGTTGACAAAAGCATCCTTCATTTCCAAATTTTCTTTCTGTTATTTTTCTTTGTAACTGTTTTCCTAGAATCACCTAACTTTGGCATGACTGAATAACAAACAATAACCTCAGTTGCTTCTTCTGCCACTCCTGGTCACTCAGGCCCTCTGCATCCATGTGTGAGAGTCTGTGCAAAGACTCTGATCAGGGCCCTTCCTAATTTTGGGGAAATTGTCCACATACAAAATGTATCTTGGAAGATTGCATCAGCTGTGAAATTGAGCCTCACAAAAATTAATCAAGCATGGAAACGGGAATGGACTGTGTCAGCTGCTTGCACATCTAACAAAGCCTGGCATTTCATCCGTCCCAGACACCCTGTTGCAAATGAAAATCTTTTACAAGACTTACTGTAGACATTGGAATCACAGCTCTATTTCATTTACAAATGTGTAAAAGAGGTTTTATTATTACTGATTTTAGACTGTACCTTTTAGTGTATGCTACAGTGGGAGATCTGTAGGACTGTCAGGAAAGTCTTGCATAATTCTGTTAGTTCCTGTGCCAACCAGACCACAGCAGTGATCCATATAAAGGGAGGTAGTAGCTGGAGCGGAGCAGTTTTGTAGTGCTTGTGCCAGGAACTACTTGCCTTGGAACTACAAATGTCTTGGGGTATCTAAATTATACTCAGTTCACCTGCAGAGGGAGTTAGCTTCTCTCCTTCTTTCTCATTCCCGGATCCCTCTGATCATGGAGACACAACCAGAGCCATCTCTGGCTTGTCCGAAGGAAAGCATTCACAAAGCATTCCATAACCTGTGCAGTCCACGGCTGTACATGAATGAGAGGATCAGCTGGTCTAGAGCAAGTATGACACTCCATATCTCCCATTGCAAAGTGATAGTGTGCTTTCCTCCTGTGTGGTGATCTTGGTAGCTAAACATAGGTCTTCCACTATGGAGTTGGCCAACACGTTCACCTTGGGGGTAATACTGCATACCTGTTGACTGCAGCAAGGGACGGGTTAAACAGGCTAGATATTAGTTTGCTTAAAGACATGGGTGGGATTATTACTTTAGATATAATGGAATGTGTTTTGCAGTTGATAATTCAATTTGGCAGTAGTCCACAAAAGGGTCACTTCAAAGGGACTAAGTTCATGACTTCTGTAGTTTTCAAAAGCAGATGAAATGCCAAATGCTTCCTATTTACTGAGAATTTTAAGGTAGGATTGTCACATTTATGATACGTCATAGATAAGGTCCTGATCCTCAGCTGTAACATCCAGGTGTTACTGGCAATAGAACTTTACTTTCTGCTTACCAAATAAGGAAGAGTCATGTCTTCACTTTGTTATTCTCCAGATTAAGATTATAGGAGATATTTTATACTAAGAATAAAAGAGGAACACATAAGGATGTCACTAAACTGTCAAGGATTACCTACTGTATGTATGTATGTATGTATATATATTGTATGTATGCTAAAGAAAAATAAACGAAGGTACATTGTTTGCATGTTGAATTCTAGTACAGGCTCCAAGCAAAAGTAAGGAAGATGGGCGGGGGGCAGGGGGGAGTTGCAAAGTGGGGGGCAGTTGGTGAATATGTTACTGCAGTTTCAGCTTGGATCTAACTTGTTCCTTAGCTCCTACTGTTGTCTTCCTTCCAGCTTCTTTTTCAACCCTAATGTGTGTGCCCAGCTCTTAAGCCTGCCTTCTTATTTTACTTGCCACCTCCTTTTTAATATGTTTCTCATCTCCCTCTGTTCCCCCTTTTACATACTCCTCCTGTCCTTTAGTTCTTTTTCCCCTAGATACTCTACTGTTTTTTCCTGTCCTGAAAAATATTTTGTTAAAATAGCCTTATTTTCCTTCTTCATGCTCTTCTTTGTCTCCTGAGTCTTAATGCAGGCTGTTTTCTCTTTTGTTCATTCTCCTTGTCCTACTCTTCCTCTCTCTCCTCAGAACCTGTAGGAGGGGAGGAGAGGAGAGTCAAATCCCAAATTGTCAGAATATCCTTTCTGTTATTGTGGAAACTTCTGTTGTAGTTCTTTTTATTCCTGATATTTACTAAAATTTGCTTATTGCTTAGATAGGCTTAGTCTATGGGAGCATTTAACACAGTAAAATTAATGAAGGCTGTTACATGTCTCCATGAGAATCTTTTGCATTGGGGATTGCTTCTTTATTTTCATTGGAAATCAGTGAGCTGTTTTGAGTTGCTCTTTTTTTTTCTTATCAAAAAATTGATTTGGCTAAGGCTTTCAAAATATTAATCTCCAGGTTGAAACTTAGCATGCAATATTTTACATTCAGAAAAAAAAGTTTTATCTCAAGCAGTTGAAAATGATGTCACTGTGGAAGTTGCAGTGTAGCATTCATTATAAGAAATATACTTCAGCACCCTCAGTACTCTGCATTTACTTATGTCAAAACAAGATAATGCTTACTGTATTAAGAATAGCTTTTCATTTTGTGATTGCCTGTTGTTCTTTGAATCATAACTTTCACTCGTTTCTTTAATTTAGGAGAAAAAGCTATTAAACATAGATACTTCCTGAAAGTGTGTGCTGCATGAAAGCTTTAATTAAATCTACAAGTAAAGCTTTAAAAGAACAAGAATCAAATTAATTGCAACAAGGACCATGCATTTATTTCTGTGACAGGCCTTTGCACGTTAGAGAAAAGGCAATCTGTGTACCCTTATCTGAATTAGTAAACTCAATATCACTTTTCATTAGCATGGTAGGTCATTGCCATGCGTCTTCAGTGTGACACTGTTTACATGTTAATGACCTCACAAATAGAGTCTGTTCCAAACAGTTTGCAGTAGTAGAAAGTTGTAAATCTATGAAATGGAATAAACTATCCTCTGCTTTCTGCATCATTGCTTCTTGTGAGTACCCCTCTAGACTGACCTTCATAATTAGGCAGCGGTATAATTAAGGCAAATTCAGTAAATGCAAATAGGGCAAAAGGATTTATAGATGATTATGGCTGTTACAGCATACCTGAAATAAATTAATTTCTAAGCATCGTTATTAGCTGACTTTTCAATGACATGGAGCCTAGAGGTAAAAAAGTATTATTCACAAAGAAACCCCACATTATTCATAGCTGAAGTTAGTGAGTATGAGTCCATGATGATGGATTCAGATTTACAGGGTGCTGCCATACCTATGAAAGCAACACGGAAAGATTCAGTAGAATGTATTGCTTTAGTAGTTTGGTGTATGATTGCTTTGTATTAGATAAGATTTTTGAGATTATAAACACATTTTTCCCCAAGTGTCTAATGGGATGAAATAAACATGCTCCCTAAAATCGTATCCTTAAATAAAATAGCGCATCTACATCCAGTAATTTGGCTAGACAGTGGAAAGCTTCACTGCTTTAAAATTTTGGAGTGATAAAACCAGCATCGAATGAGTAAAACAAACTCAGCATAACCACTTAAATTTGATTGCCTGAAATATCTACAATGAGGCCCATGCTCATATCCTGCTGTGTGAATTCATTTAAGTGCTGAATGCCCTCGGTTCCCATTGACTTCAGCACCTTGCAGAATCTGTTCCCATATTTGGATGCCTCAGCCTTTCCACAAGGAAAATCCTCTTTTTCACTGGTCATACACAGCGTATACTTGGTATTGCAAGACATACCCTCTGTGGTTGTGCCTGCAACAACCTTGGGAGTTGCTTTGCAGACAGAGAGTAATGGTTTCTACTTTAGTTGCTCACCTAATATGCAAAGCAAGTTTAATTATATGCTGTCCAACCCTCCCTGATACATATTTTTCCACTTGCTGGTTCTGGGTAAAATACATATTTTCTACGTGCAGAGGTTACTAGCAAGTGTACAGTGGCCCTGGAAGCATTTATGGCTAATCTTGCCCTCAGCATGCATAATGTAACTAAGTACTAATTAAAGGTTAAAGAACGGGGATCCATCTTTTCTCTGCCTGATGAATAGAAGAATGTGTTCTGTGTGGGGTCAGGTGCTACCTTTAACTGGATAGAATTTCTAGGATGCTGCAAAACCTAACTACATGGGGCTAAAATTAAGGAGACTCTAGATTTTCTCATAGTGTAACAAAAGACTAATAAATCACTGTCTTCTGTTGTGTATGAGCTAGTTTACTGCGTTTCATGTGAATATGTAATGCTGCAAGGCATACTTGGGTAGAATGTAGATTTGATTTCATAAGGCACGTTTCTTTTTGTTTCAGCAGGCAGACTTCTGAGAATTATATGTGGCGCAGTTGCATTTTTTTCTATGAAAAGCATAGGGAGATAAAGTTCTAGCAAGGCAATAAAGTCACCATGAACATTATTGCCCTCTCTCAGATCCTAATGACAGCTGATTAAAGCAACTTTTGATTACTTTGCTGACATGCAATATAAGAGAGATTAACTGGTGAGTGATGGAACAGTGATGGAAGATGACACTTGGTCATTCAGTGGGCACAGGGCTATGTTTTTTTCCCAGCGTTTCCAGAGGTTTTGTAATTTTAATACTTGTGCAAAACATTTCACAGCACAATAGACTAACTGTGCAGTTCTTTGAGCCATCCTTTCACAAATCCTGGTGTTCACTTCTTTCCTGTAGGATTCTTCCTGGCACGAAACTCTAATAATAGCAATTGCTTTTAAAATAAGCTTCCAAATAGATTATGGAAAGAGCGTGAGAATCAAGAGGTCTGATTTTTGCCACCAACTTGCTGATGAAAGTTCTTAGACCTTTGGGTGCCATATTCTCCACATTAATTAAATTTTGATTGCTATTAACTGCTGCAAAGCAGTGATACCAGGGCTGTTGGAGATCTGATAATCAGAGAGGCAGAGTAATTCATGCTTCCTTTATCATTACTTGAATTTGAGAAAATTTGATCTTTGTGTTTCTAAATAGAAAGCCAGCGCTGCCTGAAAATATATGTTGTTGGAATATTAGTCCCTGAAAATTGGTGATGGAGACATCACCAGCTAAGACATGATTAGCCACGTGTACTTGCAGAAACACGTGTTCTTTTATGAATAGCCCTTGCAAAAGCACCAGGGGAGGTGTAAAGTGCTTTCTCTGTGACACTAGCTGCTTTGACACTTGAGTGGCTTCAGAGCTGCCTTCTTTCCCTCAGTAGGAGTAATCAGCATCTGAGCTTGAACATGTGGATTACTCTTCTGACCAAAAGGATCATTATTTAAAGCCCAGACACAGCAGTGGTGAATTCCCCAGAGAAACGTATGAAAGCAGTAAAACAGAATAATAGAAAAATTTAGCATCTGATGTTTTTCAGAAATACATAAATAAAATAATTGAGTGCTTAAAGTCTAATAATTTTCTGTCTGATTAGCAGAAGTCAGATAGCCATAGGGTGAAAACAAGATGGAAAAAGGTCATGATTAAATTAGCTGCATTCAGACAGACATAATTTACAATGACTTTTTGCTATGATTAAAGAAGATCAACAGTAAGTCAAGCAAATAAGATCAACTTAGTGACCCCCAGAAAGGGAAATTAACCTTAAAGATAAATAAAAGGTTATTTTCCACTACGAGCACTCCCGGTTACACCACTTTCGGCTATGGACTTTGCATAGAACTGCCATTCTGATTATTTACTGAGATATGCACATCCTTCAAATAGAATCCAAATATTAAAACTTATTTTCCCTTTCCTTTTAACTCACACTGCTTTTTAGTAACACAAGAAATGTTTATTGTAGTCCTAGTGCTTGTCCCATTAATACCCTATCAGATTTGTCAGTGCTTACATCTTTTGACGTAAACAGATTCATCTGAGCAGTACTGTTTTCTGCGTCACTTAATCTCTTGTAGGTGTTTCCAATCACTGCACTACTACCTGGTGAGTTAAAATACTGACAATAGGTTAATTTTTTTTTGGTCACATGATTTAATTTTGGGTTTGGGTTTTTTTTATGGAGATCCATATCAAGTAATCCTTGAAAAATTGGATTGAGATACTAAATAAACCTGTGTCACATGCTACTTCTTCAGTATCAACTAACAAAATGTTAGTGCCATGTTTCCTCCTACTCTCTGCAAGCTGTTGTTTTATCACATTATGGCCTACAATGATACTATCACCTTTAAAGAAAAAAAAAAAATCTCTTTCCTTGCCTGTCCAAGGTCAGTAGAAAGAATCCTGGTTTGTGTGGTGTGTATGCAAGTCATTGCTCAGAAATGAAATGTTAAAGAGAGGTTGAATAGATCAGCAAGTGTCCTAGAAGTTCAGATATGGTTAGTTTGCCCTTGCTTTAGCTAGTGAGAGTGATTTGACAGCTGTACTTTGTAGTTTCTTCCTTCTGGAGCATGTGATCATGCTTTGATAGCAACCCTTAATCTATTATTAATGCAGTTGTATGTAGATCAAAACTAAAGATTCTTAGTCACGTCAGAAAGTAACGCTAGTCTATTTTTACATCATTTGAGGCTGTATCTGAAGTGAAGGAAATGAAGTGCTTGAGTACTAATGTCAGGTATTTCATACCTCTGCTCCTCTATGCAAGCTGTAACCCGAGGCTCAGTGGGTGTGCATGTACATGTGCCTGGCACAGTAAACCTCCTCGGGTTTTTGTCTCAAGAACTATTAAGTGTGTGCCTCCTTGAGTCTTTTCTGTTTGTTGGCTTTGTGCTGAGGCTTTTTCAGAAGCTTTGAAGAAGACAATTTGAGGTGTTTTGGGGTGATTACCATCAACGTGTTTGCCAACACGTTTGGCATACACGGATTACCATCAACGTGTTTGCCAACACGTTGATGGTAATCCGTGTATGCCAGCTTTCAAAATTAAGGAGGTTAATTTAGACATGTGACTTTCTGTGATAACATCATTATTGCAAGTTATTGTACAAATAGTGCAGTGTGGGTTACACTCACTCTCCTGTTCTGAAATAGCTTTTTTCTGGGTATAAGATGATGTGACAAGTTATAAAATTTTACTGCAGAGGGGCACATGGCCTGCTGTGACCTCATCTCTGTACAAGCTTTCCCCTTCCTTTTGCTCATACTCTTTTTAGCTCACACAGAGTCTGCATGGATGATTTTTAAAAAGCAAGCAATTCAGCTCATCACGTTTCTGCCTTGTGCCTCCACAAAACTTTTTGAGAAGAAAATTTGGGAGCCTGTACTGAGGTGCTTCAAGGGATTTAATTCTGCTTGTCACAAGATGTAAAGAATTTACAACTTACCAGCTTTACTGTAGGATGCAACTGAAGCACTATATAAACACCAGAAAGCAAGACATGGCTGTGAACTGGTGGCAGCCAGTGGACTATGTCATCCTGCTGACATCCTGATGCCCCAGAAGGCCGGTGTGTCCTCAGCTACTGAGTCCCTCCTGCAGGAATTCCATTGCAAGACAGTTGGCCAGTACCATAGGAGCTATTTTCTTGAGTGTATGTTGGTTAACTCGGATCTGTTAGGAAACCAAATCCCCTGGGCTTTGAGATGACCATCCTTGGTTTCACCTGAGAGTCAGGATTAAGTCAGGGCATGTGAATGGTCACACTCCTGGGTTCCTCAGTTTAGCCATGAGCTGGGAGAGAGGCGCATGTTTTATCGAGGGACAAATGTTCCCCAAAGGGGGGGGCAGCTAAGAGAAATAAAAGTTCCAGAAGGCAAAGCAGAGAAAGGAAGTATTTGTGAGACTGAGGTAGTTCTTCCAGTACAAGAAGAGACAGTGTTGCAAATCCTCAGCTGACAGTGACTCAAAAGCTAACAAATTTCCCTTTCAGTACAACACACACAAGTACCCATTTGACCATTCTCGGTGATTCAGCAGCAAAGGCTGAGGAAAAGTAACCTTCTCCTCTTTGGCACAATACCCACACACCTTGGCACTACATTGTGGCAGGCAGTCATCCTTCTAGTACTGCTGAAGTGGAGATGAGTACTGTGGGAACTTGAGACCTGTCACTTTAGGTGGTGTTCCTCTTTTTCCATATGACATAAAAAGCTTTGGAAAAACAAGTCACAGAGGCCACAGAAGCTTCAGGGGCACCCAAATTCGAAGTTAGAGTTCTCAGTGTTCTAATGCATAGCATAATGCAACAGGACATTCTGTTCTTACCTTCTGCCTTTGCAAATCTAAGGGAACAGGCCAGTGTAATGTCTCCTTCACCATCTAGTCAGCTCCACTTCCAGAGCGTGTCGTATCTTTTATTTTATTACTAATACTGGAAAATTTTCTACAGTAGCTAATTTACCAGTGAAATACAGACATTTAAACATCAGCTGCATTTTTTTCTTCCTATATGCATCTTGGAGTTTATATACAGATGGCGTTTTTATGTTCATATCTCACAGCTATTAGAATTTTTCTGTGCCTTATTTTTTTTGAATGTCTCTTTACCAAGCCTGTCAGCTTTTCATCTCTGAAGCTAAAAATAAATGTTTATACAGAAATCAGAAGAGATTGAAATTACGGGTTGATTCACAAATAGAAAAAAGAAATTACGCAGCTTTCATTAATTATTCCATGGATACGTTTGTTTGTGTGAGTGGTGCATTGAGCATCTATTTTTTGCAGTCCTGAAGAAAGTTAAAGTGGCTGAAAACACAAGATTAGAGAGAAACAAGCCAAAGTCGCACATTGCTTTTAGACATAGGAAATATCACTTTTTGTATTACACTGAAAGAGGGATTGCATATCCACAGCTGGAATTCTTGCTACCCTTCATTGTAGCAGCAGCAGCTGCCATTTTTCTATTCCATAACATTAAACCAACCCATAATTTTGCAGCAAATTCAGCCAGAAATGTGCATGTGAATACTGATACTCTATACTGAACCAGGCCTCTTAAATCTTTCTGTATTTCTGGGCAGCATGTAGAATGCTAAAGGAAATGGCATTTTCATGTCGACATGGAGCAGTAACAGTACAAAATCATATTCTTGTGACATTTTCCGGTGACAAATGACTTAATGAGGAGCAAGAAGGATGAGCAGTTCCCAAGTAAATAACAGCAGAGCCATAAGGAAAGCAAAGAGCACTGTACTTTAGTCCTTTTAGTGATCCTGCAGTTGAAGATGGTGTTCATTTTCAGAAAAGACATTTTTCGTAGTGTTATTTAGTTACACGTGATAAGGTTAAAATTTTGGTAGATGAATCAGCTTTCCAGAAGGTAAGATAGTGTAGGAATATAAAAGGCTGCATTTCTGGAACTAATTCCATCGAGGATTTTTTAAAAAAATGCAGTTTCACAAAGAGCATCAGAGACGAAGCTAGAAGCAGCATTCTGTATCTCAGTCTGCTGTTCAGATAAAAAAATGTTTGAGCCAAACATGTCCCTCAGCCATCATCAGTTAAATGCTCACCTTCCTCTTTGATTTTAATGTATGTGTGGCTTGCACTTGCTGCATTTCTTCTATTCAGTGCTCAATCTTCATCCAAATATAAGAGCCTCAGGGACAGAAAATTCTTGACTATTAATACAGTACCTCACTATTATTTATGAAGGTTCTTCCTTTTTGCTCCATTCAAATGGATGCAGCACTATTTCAGGAATCTAATTATTACTTTCACATATGCAATTATGTCAAACAGATCTAAGATAAACAAATCAGAACTGGAAATGAACCTTGCATTCAGCCAGCTCTTCTGTAGGTTACTTTCAGCGGAGAAACACACCATCTTTCTGGAGAGACATTAAGCAACTGCAGAACAACTGAATCCGCCTCAAACAAGTTATTAAGAAAAGCAGCCTACCATGGCAATTTTGTAGAACGGCTTTGTTTTCACACCAACTATTTTTCTCTCAATAACTGTCAGTGAATTCATGTTCACCTGATATTTACTCTCATTATACAGTTGGCAGTTAAAAGGCTATTTCTGAAGTCAGGTGGCTGTATCTCATCTTCCAGCTAAGTCCTCATCCGTTATCCTTTGTTTGCTAAACACCCCACTTCACTTTGCAGACATTCACAATATTTGGTGATGTGGTAAAGCTGCAGAGATTATTCTTTTCTGTTGCTTGAAAACATAATTTTTGAAGACCAGTTGCATAAATGGTATTTTAACATCAAATATGTTTGTATTTTTATGTCAGCCAAGTAGAAACTGAATTTTAATACAGTATTTTATTGTGGGGTTGAATGTCAGCAGATATATCACCAAAAAAAAAAAAAAAGAGATAGCACCAAAATAAATCTATTACAATGTTTCATAAATGTGTGTAATACCACAGCCAACACCTGTCCCATTAGCAAGTACCAACACAGAATAGGCTGCTTTCTGTCTGTGCCATTCTTTTATACCATGGAGAAAATACACAAAGTGCTCTGTGAGCAGGAAGTCCTTGACTCGTCTAAGGTAGCAATGGTTATTTGTTAGGCCTTGTTTATTTGCTGTGATTGTAGCAGAGTTGTTGCTTGCCTCCTCAGTCTGAAAATAGGCAAGAAGATGAACTCCTGCAGCTGATGCCTATCCGCCTGTCCCATCCAGTGAGAGTCAATATGGGATTTTAGTCCACAAAGGGACCTCTCTGGTACTTTATTTAAAATGTTTATTTTGCAAAAATAGGGCTCTTCCTACAATCTTCTGTGTTAATGGCATGCACTTACAGTGATTCAGTGCAGCATGCGGCCGTAATCAGATTGCTTTATCTCATTTATAATACTTGAGCAACAAAGGATTCCAGGCTAGTCCTACTATTACTTCTTTTCAAGTCCACATTTCATTTTGACATAGGTGCTAAGAGTCGATTTATTTCTTGCTGCCCAATCTGTGTCTTTGAGTGTATTATCAACCCTGGTAGACAGAGATACTATTTTTGAGGGGAAAAAAATTCTCAGTAGAATTATTACTTGGTTTTGCCTACATTCAAAATATTTGGCTTGAGCACAGAACAAGAGAGAGCTTCTTAGCAAGGTATCTGTAGTTAATGGAAAGGCAAGGGGAATTTTTTTCTGAGCATTTTTCTCCCCCAGGACTGAGGTACCAGCTATATACAAACTCCTACCTCTAGAGAGGAGTAGTGAAACTCCTGATAAGCTTCTTTATAATTCTTTATTTGCCTGTAGCCATTTCTTTGATGAGTTTGGGTTACTCCAGACATCAGAAGTATCAGTAGGTAAGCAGACACAGAGAATAATTTAGTTTGGAAGGGACCTTGCAAGGGCATCTGGTCTGTCAACGTGTGTGTGTGTGTGTCCCATCATATCATCATATTGAAACCACTGAGCCTATTCTAGTAAAATCCCGTGTATACTCAGAAGTGCTTTTGATAGAGCAATCACAAGCCTCCAGAACCTGGCACAGTAAATCATAAAGACAGAGCTAGGAGCAGCTGTGATACGTATTTTGTTAGCAGAGCATCCTAAGATATTTAGAAATAAAGCAAGCAGGAAATAACATCACTGCTTTTTGACATTCTGAATGATCTTCCAAATATTTTAATTGCTTTTTAGATATCTGAGGTTTTTAAGCTTATCCCTTCAATCTTTACTGTTTCTGGTTAGTTTATTAGATGGTGAGCTGTATCATCAGTTTTACAGCTGAGTTACATGAATCACTTTAACTAAATGAAAAAGCTATCAGTCGTATTGCAATTATGCAGCAAGCCCTCTATGTGTGTTCAAGGAAGCTCTTCTGAAAGTGTGCTGGAATGAAGATCTTCGTATCCCTACACTTCCAGAGTAAATTAAATCACACTGACAATATGTAAGCTGATGTGAAGGAGCATGAACCATGAGGCCCTGGACTCAGATCATTCCATGTTTCTATGAAAACTAGGTCACGAAGGGTGAAGGGAATTAGGCTTGTGCAGTTCAGTGTATTTTCAAGGTATGCACAGGGAGCCAGGACCCCTGGTATCATCCCTAGGTGGAAGTGCCTGATAGATACTATATGGGTATCTAGTTTTAGAGTAACGACAACAACACTTTACAGCTCAACATTGTGTCAGATGCTTTGACACTGGGAAATTTATCTCGTGGCTAGTCAGGCTGCCTCAGAGTTTCTGTAAATGCTGAGCATGATTGCTCTCAGTGCAGTAAACCCACCGCATCACAGTTATATGTGCATGCAAAGCAAACAGCTTTTTTGTCTTGTTCATTTTCAGACCTACTGAATATTGTCAAGTAGATCTTGGGGCCTTTTGTATCTGTGGGCCAGAACCCTGGACAAAGCCCGGCTCAACACCAACTTTTCAGTGGCCCACTCCCAAAGAAGGCATGTTAAACACAGGGGCTGTCTCTTTGAATCAGAAAACAGTGAAAATCATTTTACCAAAATTAATGGAGCAAGAAATACCTGTTGTATCTAGGTATTGGGAAGTATTGAGGATGTTGTATCAATATCACCTCAAGTGTAATCTGAGATCACATATTCATAAATTCAATTCCTGACAGGCCTTTGATTCGACACTGTTATCCATCTTCTCAATCTTTCACTCACACCCACAGTAGTTAGTACTATTGGGAAGTACAGATGCCACAGGCCACATTAGAGGACATACAGTTGAACCGTGTCAGGCAAGATGTTTTGTTGTTTATTTTAGCCCATAACTACTATTTAAGTAGTACATGTATATATTGGCTTGCTTTCCTTCGATCTTTAGCTACCTATCACCAGCATTCAAGTTGTTCAACTCTTGCCTTCTGAAGTGCTACATGTTAGAATAGCAACATGTGTGTACAGATTAAGTGTTGAATTCCATACATCTTGAGCAAGGATTGTATTAAAGATTTGTCTTTTTACATACATTCCCTTTTTAAACTTTAAAAGGATAGCTTGATCTGGAGATAGAAATTGGAGATAGAATTTTGAAGCAACTGTTTGTGACAACTGATAATAGTATGACCACATTATTTCTTGTTGAGCCTGAAGGTGCTGCTAGCCATTGCTTTGAAACCTTTGTTTTTATTTGTAGAAAAATTTACACTCAAAGGTGCTCCGAGGCATCTTTTACTCTGCATCGGATGTTGATATGCTCATAAATGTGTAATCTACATTGTGATCTAGTAATATGCTTATGTCAAGTTCATAAGATTAATCAGGCCACATGCTGTCTTGTGATTCTGCTAATACAGTTTTGAGTAGCATCAGCATTTTCATGCTTTTAATTTGCAAATGACCCTTGCATGGCAATACATTATGTAAGCAGACATCCCACAAAATGTTTTCAGGGTCTGTCGACCAGACTGTGATGTAGATTTCCTGCATCTTGACCTGCCTCTGTAGATTGCCCCCACTTGCTATAAATTTATTAAAGACCAACGTGCACTGACCTTTAAAAATTACAGTGTTTAAAATAAAATACGTAACTCAAGTACCTTTTTTAATAAATCACCTATTAAGGGGTATTTTTTGCCATCTCTTTAATTAGACACATGAGAACACATTTTCCATTTTATATCTGAGACCTTCAGATATCATAATCCAGCACTTGATATTTTGTCAATACAGAATCGCAGAATGCAGAAAAAATAGTTGTTTTCCATTGCAGTTGGTGTGAAGGGGTGAAAAACGTAAATTGAAACAATTAAATAACTTGTGTGAATATTAACTATGTATTAACTAAAATATGGACTGTGTAACTTACGGGGAGGGGGGGAGCCTTCATGGGATAAATTTCATTTTATTTGGGGATTTTTTAATCTTTTTTAAATCTCAAAGTCCAATTCAGCATCATAAATTTCCCCGAAAATACTTTAGGACAGACTTGAGGTTCAAAATGAATATACTTGAAACACACAAAAACCTCATTAAAATGTTTGCATTAAGGACAGAACTTACAACGGTCACATTCACTAGTATATTCCAACTTCTTTGGAGTACTTAGGTGGTTCAAATCAACCATTAACTGGACTTAACTACTCTGTTAAGTCAATGTTATGTCTGTTTTCCACTGCTAAGGCAGAAAAATACAGCTGGAATGCATTGCTCCAACTGTTCTAAGTGAGATATCTTAGAGGTAAAGACTTTTCGAGCAGCCTTAGCTATGATTCTCTTTGTCCACCACAGAAGGCAGTGGAAATACAAGTCTGATTTGTTCCTGGTATCCTCCCAGTCTGCTTCTAGGGAGTAAGAAGAGATCTTTCTTCTTGATTCCCAGAAAAAAAAACCAAAAAAAAACCCCCAAAAACCCCAAAAACAAAAACAAACCAAACAACCAGCTTAGTTGTGAAAGGCCTAAATCATACTTGTCTTTGTATACATCCCAAATCCACTTTACCCTTCCATGCAGGCACAACACTCTGAATGTAGAACCAAACACCAGAGATTCAGCTTTAGTAAGCACATTTTTGAGCTTTACTGTCTTCCATCACAGCTGGATTCAGTTTTGGATTTCCACTGTAAAACAGAAATATAAAGTATTACTAAATCACCAAACTCCCTTTACTCAGTATCTCAGGCAGCAGCAATGCAAGAGTGCTGAGAGTGAATAACTCTCACTAGAAATCGGGATTGACCGTAAATCTGCAGTTCTCAGCCATATACACTTAATGAGAGGAAAATACCTTTTTAAAAAAAATTAGTAATATACTAGATCATATTCTAATATAATATGATCTATTCTAGGAATAGAGCCTGTTGTCCTGACCTTTCAGGCAAGCCATTTATGAGATAACTAGGGTACATAACATGTCTGCTGATTTAACACATTAAAATCCCTCCTTATGCAGCCGAGTGAACTGAATTCAAACCTTACATGTGATCAGCATTGCTCAATTCATACTTTGGTTAGGCTTGCTGTTGTCTTTAACACTGAATGATAATCACAACACATTAATTTCTAAGAATGCAGGATCCTCAGACTAGAAGGCTCATAAATCTAATTGCTTTCTCAGTAATAATGTCACAAAATTACTTCCATAAATTTATCCTTTAAAGCTCCCTCTGGTTTGAAGGTTGATCTATATGTTGTCTACTTTGGTCCATATTTGACTGCTTCCAGCACATAGAGTTTATAGATTATTTCTCTTGTGCCAGTATTGGCCTCTAATTTATATGGTTCTATTTATCTCCAAGATATTAGTTGTCAAAGGCAGGTATGTAGTCCTTTGTAGCTATAGGTGGACTTTATGTGTCCATCCACATACCTGTATGTGTCCTACGTGGAACTCGTGCCTTTGTGTTTTTTTGAAAGGTCTTCTCTTGTTAAATAAGGTCTCAATTATAGATAACTCAGAAGCCCTTCTTTTTATCTTGTCCAATTCGGGTTCATTTTTTTGACAGTTTGGTGGAGTCCAGATGAGGTCTTTCCAGTGCCTCATACCCTGGCATTAATAATTTTCTGTTTCTGGAAATACCTGTTCTGCTACAGCTTAGGATTGGAATTCCTCATTTAAGGCTGCATCATACAAATGGCTTATAATGATATTATAATAAATAATATATATAGGTATTTTACCTCCTCTATCATTTACATTTGTTTTCTTAGCTTTTACAAGAAATTCATGATACTAGCAGTGTGTAACTTTGTACCAAATCAAATTACTTGGAATAGGAAGGAAGTATTTCTCCAAATTGTGTCAAAAGGCTCTGTTAAAACTTCTGGCCAAAATTTTTAAAAATAATTTACATTAGCTCTGAGGTAAGGTTATTACCACAAGGTTTAGCTATAACATAGCTCACCAGGGTGTGTACAATCATCTGAGGCAGCTGACATAATATCTGTTCTCTGCTCATGATTTACCCTTATGCTGTTTCTTCATGTTCTTCATGATCAAAGGGGTTTCTTGAACTAAGACTATGTTTACATCTCCTTCAGGTCCAGGGAGGTGACTCTCCCGCTCTACACTGTGCTGGTGCAGCCTCACCTCGAGTACTGGGTGCATGTGTGACACAGGACAAGAGAGACTTAAAGCTATTGGAGAGTGTCCAGAGGAGGGGAATGAGGAAGGTGAAGGGTCTGGAAGGGGAAGTCTTATGAGGAGAGGCTGCAGTCCCTTTGTTTAGCCTGGAGGAGGCTGCGGGGAGAGCTCACTGTGGTCTATGGTTTCCTGATGAAGGCAAAGGGGCAAGCACTGATCTCGTCTCTTTGGTAACCGCTGATAGAACCCAAGAGAATGTAAGAAGTTGCGACAGAGGAGGTTTAGGCTGGACATTAGGAAGAGGTTGTTTACTGAGAGGTTAGTCAGGCACTGCAGGCTCCCCAGGGAAGTGGTCACAGCACCGAGCTTGACCAAGTTCAAGAAGCATCTGGATGATACAATCAGTCCCATGCTCTGACATGGCTAGCCCTGAAATGGAAATTAACCCTGTAAGGTGGAAGCAAATCTCAAAACTCACAATGCACCCAAGCTGGAGGAAGCAAATGATCCACCTTCTCAAATACCAGAAGAACTGTCAGATGAAATGACAGGTCCACTAGCAATAATCTTTAATAGACCTATTGAGTCAGAGTGGTCCTGTATGACTGAAGACTATTGGATGTAGTGCCCATCTTCAGAAAAAAAATCCACATGGGCAACTACTGTCTGAGATAATCTTACTCTTATTCAAGGCTTTATAACATTTTTGAAGAAAATTTGGAAATGGGATTAAATATAAATAGGATCATAAGAAAAGAGACTTACCGAGGCAGATCATTCCAAATTAATATAATAGGTTTTGTAATAATATAAGTTATCTTCTACACAGCAGGGATGTAGTTGGTCAGTCTGTCTGGAACTCAGGAAGACAGTAGGTGCAGTGCCGTTTGGATGTGTATTAGTCAGACTAGACAAGATGGAAATTATCACAGAAATTGGGTGATATGTGAGAAAGCAATCAAAGGAGAGATGGCAATGGTTGGTTGTATTAGTGGCAAAGCCTCCTTTTTGACATAGGAGCTTCTCATGTGTCGCTCGGAAGACTGATCTTTTCTGCTCTGCCATTGCCTCACATGCCACAAGGAAATAGAAGTGTGCTAATGAAGTTTACTGGTGAGTTGGCAAGCATTATAAATATATTGGAGGGTGAACTGGAGACCTTGAGGAAAAAATTACTGGAGCAGGAATAGCGGAGTTTAGTAGTAGAATGCACAGGATCTTACAGTCAGTGTCTTTTAGCAACACATAGTATGCGTATCAATTGCTAGCTAGGTGACCAGGAGGTGGCATGTGTTCTCCTTCATCCCCTGGGATTTCAGGGGCTATAATCACCGATCATGCATCCCTGAATCTTTACTTGGCAGGACTTCACAGTGATGGGGAGAACAAGGCATAAGTGGTTCACTGAAGCAAGCCGCACTGATGCTATCTGTGCTAATTTAGCTGATGTGCAGTTTTCCTCCAGATAGTCTCTTCTGTTTCTCTGGCCTGTATGTACAATCTTGTGCTAATCTCAAGATAAGTATAAGGTAGATATTTTGACAGCAGAAAATAATCATGCATCTCTGTGTGTGCTTTGCAGTATTTAGATTACTTCTTTGAACTGCCTGAAGTCATTACAACACAGCGCAAAGCAAGAGTAAAATAGATCCCCGAGTGGTAAGGTACACGTACTGAAAACACGTTGTGCCATCAAAATATCTTTGAATTAAAGCAGCAGAGGTTTCCTCTAGCAATGTTGATGTGAAGCATAAGCAGCTAATTAAATATTCTCAATTACATAGAACATACCTTTAATGGCTGAAGTGTAGTCCTTCCATCTTTAGTTCCTTGCAGACTGGTAAAAATGGTGCTTGCAAGCCAAACCTTCATTATCTATCTAAGAGTGATGTATTGTTTCTTGGCTTATGTCTATGAATTTGTTCCTAGTAAACATACTGTCATGAAAATTGGAGAAAAAAGACACAGAGGAATTCTAGTGGTTGGTATTGAAGTTGAAAGTATCTTCCTCAGATTTTTTTGCAATCATCTCTTTAGAATAGAGGCACTCTTCCAAGATAGAAGAAAAGAGAGGAAAAAAAAACCAACAAACTTCAAAAATCTTCAAACAGTCTCTCTACTTTAAACTGCCATTGCTATTTTAGTAGGAAGAGAACACAGGCAAACGCTGTCCCTGTGTTGCAGATGCCTTACGGAGGCAATATTGAACTCATTTCTGCTACTTTAATGTCACTTAATATTTATTCTAGATACACAGATTAAAGTCCTACTTACTACATTCTTCCTCCCTCTCAGGGTCTATATGTGTATAATTGTTGTTGTTAGTACCCACTTCTTCCTGTTCTTCCCAGAGGTTTATCAATAGCTGTCTGCCTAAATGTGACATTTCTGATTGGTAGTCACTCACTACACTTTGGGATATATTTTATCCCTTCTTTGTGTGTGCTGAATAGCATGGTAGGGTGAATTGAATCTTGACATTTTGAAGTGAAATAGGCTTGTTTTTTTCTCAAATCCCTGAAGTTGTTTAGTTGCAGTCTAGGCTTTTTTTTTTTTTATTGATATATAAATAGAAAGAAGATTAGTTTTGAAAGCACAATAGCTGCTTACAGACTACAAAACAGTGAAAAAAAAGGGATGAGCATACCTTGATGTCAGTAACAGTTTTCTGGGAGCGGGAGCTGGAGGGGACAAGGGGAGAAAGATGCAAGAATAAGATTCAGAGATGAAAGGAGGTGGCTCTCAGCCTAGTGTCTACATCAGTGAAATGTGCCAAATGGAAAGAGTTGTGGCAAGAAAGGAGAGTTTTCAGTAGCTCACTTAAAACTTGTCTAAAACTGTACTTGCCCCCATTCAGAGCAGTGGTTGTATTGGAAGTTCCATATCTATACATCATCTTCAACCTGTTATTCCGTGTATGCTGATTTATTCTTTTTCAACATTGTTTTGTTATAAGTTACTTTTATTCCTTTGAATTTTCTCAGTTCTTTGTGATCTGTAATGCTCAAGTCTGGCAAGGGATATAATTTCTGAGGTCACTTGTACCTGTACAACTTGTAATTTTACTGCTGCTCTTTTGGAGTGGTTTCTCTGCTGTTATTGCCCAGTTAAATGATTACAGTGTATTGAATATGCTTGTCAATTAGATAAGCATTCCAGCCAAAAGAGAAAATACGAGTGCACTCAAGTGCTGAGAGTGTTGTAGCATTCAGAGAACTGAGATACAGCTTCCATTAAAAACTGAAATGCATTAAGAGCCTTATAAGCAAAACCATGATAGTCACAGTCATTTGTCAAGGACATACATTTCAGTACTATCTGAACCAGGCAAAATTAATTTTTTCAACGCAACAGTTCTATACTGTTCAATTAGTTTTATCTACCTAATGATACGTCTATCACACACCTACAAATATTCACACAGAACCTAAACACAGCGTACGTGAGTAGGACTTCACTGGCAAAGCCCTTTTTGCAAATTTCCCAGCTTTCAGCTAGCTGCCAGGCACCTTAGAAAACTTCAAAAACCCAGGAACTTTAGAAACACCTAGAGATGAAAGAGAAATGTGCTTGCACTAGAAGAGGCCTCTGATGAAAAACTTCATCTGTGTCACTCTCTATGGCAAATCCATGTCAAATCCAGTCAGCACAGCTTCAGTCTACACCCTTATTAGGGTAAGGCTGTGAGCTGATGTACACCACAACCCATATAGTCTCAACAAATCAAGAAGAAATTTTTGTTTACATCTGTAATGACACAAATCATCTCTGAAAGTGTAAAAATAATACCATGGCTCTGATTCTGCCATTCTTTTGAGATACAACCAAATCAATCATAGGGCTTCCAAAATTTCTGAACAATAAATAAGTACTTGTGACTTATCTGTTCCATTGGTAAATGTTTAAATTAGCCTTGCTGGAATCTATACACTCGTTTCAGCACTTTCTGTGCATTTCACATCAAGACTTCAGGTTTGTAAATCATCTCTTCTTAAAGAAATACGAGAGTGTTTCAAGAGTTTTGTTCAATTCCTAAAAATTGTTAAAGAATTGATAATTAGGCTGAACAAATCTGTATTTTAATGAAAGTTCAATAAACTGTAGCTATTATCAAAGCAAAATTTCTCATAAAGGATTTGAGCTACAGACTCCCAAGATGTGTTGAACACGTACACACATAGTTTCCACTCATGTAGTTACTTACCAACTCAAGATTTTCACTTATTATCCAAAAATGTCAATGACAGAGCAGATTCACAAGGTTTTAATAGACTTTTGTGAAGAAAAGAAACCAATTTACATTACAGTAATGTCCTAGAGCACATTTAAGTTTATGGAATGAATTAGTTCATTGGCAAAGATTATAAAAAAAAAGCCCTAAGCATCATCAAATTAAATATATACTGGTAAAGTCAGTTAACTGTATATTGTATATAATGTCAGATTATAGTTGGAAAAGGTTGGTTAAGGAGGTACATTGCAGAAATAGAGAAAGTCTTTTATATTATATTGTCCTGTACCGTTAGCCTGGTAATACACAAAAGTGCATGTACATTGATGTATATTATACATACATATGAAAATAATTTGACACACTAGAAGGAAGACATTTTAACTGTGATTTAGACTGCCAAAAATTAAATCCTCTGTTTATTCAGTTAGCTTTCATCTTTAATTGCCTACCTAGTCATCTGTGGACATAATGTTGGCATGCTCTATGTAGTGTGATACAGTCTCATTTTGAGTGTATAATGAACTTCAGTTCCCTAAGTGGAGTTTATATTAGGTGACAATTTCTTCCTTGTTGAGAAAATTACTTTTCTTTAAGAAGAAGCTTTATGGCAAAAGATTAGAAACCTAAGTTAGTTTTGTCACTTTCAGGAAAACATTTGTGATGGCTTATGGTTAGAAAGCAAGCTGAATGCTTTGATTTCCACAGACTAGGCTGAAAAGATACTATCGGTCAGAATTCTATAATTTCCTGAACTCCTGTGATTTCTGTTGGTTGTACCTCAAAAGAGTGGGACAGGTAGAGTCAAGAACTTCTTGAATGCCTCAGAAAATACGGCGTGCTTTTGCTGTTACTGTTTAAATTAGACACAAAAAAAAAAAAGTGTTTTGTGTTAATTGGAATCTGACAGACTGTTTTTCATAAATTTCATCTCAGCATTTAGAGTGCAAATGTCGAAACAAACCTTCAGCATCCATCAAAGATAGCAGCATTTCAAGAGGAACCTTCAAACTCTGTGTTTTATTCACAGTTGCCTTTGTCTCTTCTGAAGACCATTCTCACAGAAGTGAAAGGTCCCTCGATTAGAGCGTGTCACTTAGAAGAGCATGAAAATGCCAAGGATTTAATTATTGCTGTTGGGTTGCCACAGCAATTGTTGTACATTTAATTTCTCTCTTAAAAGTAGGACAAGGGGGAAAAAAACAACTGGTAAGTGCATCTAGTGTGGGTTTTTTTCTCCTCTTCTCATGAAGCTACGTAAAAATCCTGACTGAGTAGCATAGCCTGTGTTGGTTTCTCTAGTTTGTTGTAGCATGATCAGAAAGAGGAAGTTTATGGAGAGGGAGGGCCACGCAGAGCCTGGGCGAAATAATTGCAGGTGGTTTTTGTGACACACAGCAAATCTCACAACAAAACTCCCCAAAAGCTTAATGAGGTCATTGGTAGTCTTCATATTTGAAGTCTGCTAGACTGACCCTGAGGGCAGATTCAAATGGCAGACAAAAGCAGCTGTGATTAGTTTACAGAAAACCTTGTGATCTCTGTGTCCACCACAGATATAAACCAGATTTTTAGAAGCCCAAACACTTGGGGATTTCACTTCTGACACAAGTAAGAAGATGGTAAGGATTCTCTGTGTGTTTATTAGCTGTTCAAATGAAGGTCTGGCTTTCCCATCTTCCCCCATCTGTGGAAAATGTAGTGCCTCGAGGATGGGATGGATTTTATGTCATGCTAGACCTCCCACAGGAAGAAGTCCCTCCCTGTTCTTGCTTTGGTAATGCTGAGCCAATGGAGCACACTAGTCGCATGTGAGGGCTACCAATGTGAGCCTCTGCCCCTTCAATTTTCCTTGAAGGCCAACTTGACTTTCCATTTACCTGGAAGAGGAAAAATTAACAGGGTCAGGTCAACCACTGCTACTTAGAATTTGGAAATAAATAAATTCTCATGTTGTGCAGGTTTCTCTCTTAATTTGCTCTTTAAAAATGCTGCTCTTGGTGTTAGACCAGCTCAGAAACACAAAAGGCTTTCAGCCAGCTTCTCAAGAGTGCACTGCAATCAATCTCATAACAAAGTGAAAGCATTCAGGCTAGAATAAACTAGTGAAAGAATTCAACCTAGAAGGGACAAATGTTCATTAGAGTTGTACAACCCTAAGCTGCTTTTAATTTGGTCAGTTTTTGTCCAAAAAATTATTGGAAGGGGAGAGAAACTTCAGAGTCAGGCACAGAAAAAGGTACACAAGGATGCAGCATTGTCCACTTAAGGAAAAATATACAAGTAGGCAGAGTAAAAGTAAACAAATAAATAAATTGTACATTGTACCAAGAATTTATATTCTCTGGCAGTCAGCTAATAGAAGCAAAAAGGGAACCGGCTTTTAAATTATCTTGCATTTAAAATAGAAGGGAAAACTTTAATTTAATGCATAATTAAAGGAGGAAACTGATTGTCACCAGGTGCTGCCTGGGCTAAGATTATAGTCAGAATCAAAGGTGACCTGGACATCTCTGTACTCGAACAGAATGCAGAGTTAAAATTGTTAAAATTTAGCCCTAAATACTGCTAAAAAGCATTTTGGAAACATGGTATTTCAAACTTTAGAGTAGTCTCTTGCCACTAGGGAATTTGAAACAGTTTTTCCTCATCTGCATTTTATGGTATCTCTTATACTTTCCATAAAATATCTAGAACTTCACGCAAACAGGATATAAGACCAGTGGGGCTCGAGTCTAATCCAATATGGCAATTCTTTATGATTAATGAGGTTCCCTTTATCAACAGCTGTGATGCTGACCTTTGTGGCTCTGCTGCTTATCTCCTGATTTATACATTTTCATAACCTGCATCTAATTTTGAATAAAACAAAAATCTAAATAACTTTCAGTTGCTATAACCTTTTCAAATATTTTCTTTTAGCAGGGACATTCAAATAATTTGTTCACAGAATCTTGGATTGTACATCAACAGCACCCTTCTGAAATTACTGTTAAGTTTTGGGTTTTTTTATGCAGACATTCATTACGGAAGAGAAAGTACCCTCTGACATTTAGAAGAGAAATAATATGCTTACACTGAACTCCCTGCATCTAAAACTTAAATTCTTGCTTTGGGGACCCAGCTTTAGAAACACACATCTCTCCTATTTAGTACTGCGATTGTGTTAGATGTATTCAGAGATTCCTTTCCTGGTTTGTGATGCTCGTCTGATTCAGGACATGTTAGTTTGATGTGTTATGAGTCGGTTTATCTTTAGTTTAGCCTGTGATCAGTGGGGAGAGTGCTTTTCCTTTGGGAGATGAATGCAAAGTAACTGAAGCAGATTGAAGTTGGCAGTGACTAATGAAGTCTTGTGAAGGAGTCAGGAGTCAGTGGGTTACTACATAGGATGGATTGAGAAGAGAGTAACAGCAGCCTCTTTGTTGAGTTTATGCTGCCTTTTGGGGAGGAGGGGGTGCACTATCAGTGCCTCTGTGAAGAAAATCTCCTCCAAAAAAATTAAAAATTCCTTATGTGTGTCTCCAAAGCACACACACATTTGTTACAGTAGAGATAATTCTGGGCTTCCATGTTTAATGAACCAACGTGGTTGCCTAAAGGTGTTCTACATGTTAATAATTTTAATCAGTCACACAGAATTTATGGAGCTAGAATTGCAATTGAAATTAGCATGAGTTAAAACTGCAGTCATTTTTTTCTCTGAGAGCTCCCCCTACTTTGCCAGTCTGATAATATGCCCTGTTGTCAGAGAATCTGGCACAATACATCCATTGTAACGCAGACGCCACCAAGCAGCCCACTATGGGACTTCTACACACAGCATAACTACTCTGAGTAGAAAGCACTGCAGTTGTTTTTGCAGTTGCTGTACATGTAAAATGTGTTAGTATGGAGCGAAGGCTGAAGGAGCATGAGGAGGAGGAGGATGCCAACCTGGCCTTGAAGGGACTGGGAAGTGGCAGAGATGATGCCAGCCTGGCCCCTGCCTTCAGCCTGAGACCTGACCCAGGTCGGGCATCATTGCAAACCACTTCTGCTTTAAGCCCACGGTGGAAAGATTTGAATGACTGCCTAACCTTGACCGGGTGCAAAGCAGGATGAAGGAGGTTGAACAATGAGAAGGGGAACTTGCCCTCCTTACGCAATCCTTGGAGAGTTCAGACGGGCTTTGTGCTGTGGGCAGTGCTGCAGCAAAAATGACGGTTTGGGCTACTGTTGCTGGAGTTTTTCAGCAATGCTAAAGCAATTCAGAGGACTGCTGTGGCGGTACAGTGTTTTATTCCAGAAGCATTTGTTTATTGAAGCCTTTTGTTAAATAAAGTCTTTAAGACTTTTCTTCTTTTAGACTTTTTATTTTATTATGTTTTGCAATAGTCTGGAGATTTTGAAGCAAACATTATGAACAGTGTGAAGCAGACTGATTCAAGCTCTCTGCAGTCTAACTGTCCCAGCCTGTGCACACAGAGAGCAACAAGATTTGTGTTTTCCACCTCATTAAACTGACAGCAGAAATTAGTTTGTGGTATTAAAAACTAAAAAGTTAAATTACAGCTACACGTGTTCTTTATGCAATGGGGTGTGTGAAAGATGTTTGATTTTAATGTTTGCTATAATGGAGAATTTAAATTGCAGTGTTTGTCAAATCTCTAATCTTTATTTCGGAGTGGAATATTAATTACGCTTTTAACTACAAGAGGTAAATAAAATGAGCATCCACTGCCTGCCTAAGGGTAAATTGCAGATTACTGACAACGTGACGTGGCGTACTAAATGTCAGTTTTGTCAAACAAATTTAGAGGAACAGTTAAACTATTAGCTTCCTGTTGTTACAGGGGGGGTTTGCAGTGACTGACTGTTCCTAGCAGCAGGGGCACTGTACCATATGGAACACTAACAGAGCTAAATTGAATAAGCGAGATGAATGAGGAGATAGCACTACAGACGCACTCAATTAGTTTATAACTGTCTATTAACTTCTGTTGGTGGTTTTGAATAAACAATAGATTAACCATTACACCCCTTCCTTTTTCTTTCTGAAACCAGTAGAAAGACAGCGTGGTAATCGCACACAGTGAAGAAGAAACTGAGCAGTTCCCCTTTTTTTATTTTTACCTCCTGTATGGTGTTGCCAGTACCTGCAAGTAATAAAATGCATTATTTCCAAAAAGCAGAACAAAATATTTCAGATGTGGTTATGCATGCAAAGTAGTTCTTTGAGTACAATTGCCTGGACTTACTCTGCCTGTTTCTCAGGACCTGGTTTAGTAACAGGGAAGCACTAATATGGTATGTGCGCTTCAGACAGTCGTGGTATTTTATTCGGCAGTTAAAGGAAAAGTGTTGTAACTAGTGCTGAAATAAAAATATAATTAACATCTCTGCCCATCTCTGTGCACTCCAAATCACTTTTAGCTCCAAACTATTTCTGGCATTAGTGTGCCTCGACTAGGTAAAACTTTTTTAATTTTGTGTCCCTGATTATGTCTTACTAAAGTCATTAGGGTCAGAGTATTTCCATCTAATTTAAATCTTGAGTAAATACACATAATACAAAATATTACTTTCTCTATCTTCCATGTCAAGGCATCAGAAAGAAAATAGGACCTCAAGAGGGCCCTGAGCTCACCTCAAATTCTGTTGTGGTATTTTTCCCTATTGTTATTTAATTTAAAATCTCTAGTAAAAATATATCTAAAGATTCACTCAAGCTATCCCATGTCACATTTCCACATCAGGTGTTCAAACACCTAGTCAGTGAAGGTCTGTCTCACCATTACTGAACCTGAAACCCAAAACACCAGACAAAAATTGAGCAAGGTAGGTTAAGAGGGAAGCAAGGGACAGAATAGTAAGTGCAACAAGAGATGGTTAGAGGGGTCCATAATTGCCATAAGCCTTCTTACAGCGCAATTGCTGAAAGTTCAGCACTTTTAGATATAATCCTGAATCCATCTTAAGTTGTATTTAAATTTAAGTTCTTTCCTAAGTCAAAAAACACAGGTTTGTTTTGAATCTTTGTCCCAGTGAAGTGCTGAGGGACACTCTGCCCATCGGTTGGATCATTTTAAAAGGGGAAGCTGTATATATTTAAAATTTCATCCTATATTTAGCTTTTTGCTGTTTAGCAGTTAATGCAGCTTAGTTCTAGAGATAGGAGAGGTACCTTGAAAATATTGGGGAGCAGGTGCTCCCAAAGGACTGCTGGAAACACAGTACGTGGGGAACACACGACATTCCTCTGTAGAAAGCTCGGATCCATTAGTTGTACTGCTCATGAATAAAGTTGTTTCAAAAATGCAGTTTCCATTTTCTGAACCAACCCTTCATTTAGGTAGTAACATTCATCCTACCAAAACCCTTTATTCTGTCGGCTGAATGCAGGTCTTCTCCATCTTCTGCGTAAAGGCTAACACTGCTGTCAGTCTACTGCTAACTTATTTCCAAGATCTGTTTTAATGATGAGTGGAGTGGTTTCTGTCTGTCTCTTATCAAATATATTTCACAGAGAGTGATCTAAGTTTTAATTAGTAAAACTCCATGAAATATTTAAAACTCCTCAGGTGAAAGGAGAGATATTAATGAGGCAGAAAGATAGCTATAGAGTATTACGTTGTGTAGGAACACGAACTTTGTACATCACTCTAGTAAAAAAAAAGTGAAAGAAGTGGCAAAGAAAAACTCAGGCTGGGACTGCAGAGGTGAGATAAGATGTCCTTGTCAGATGCAGGCCACAGCGTTCATACATTCCTATCCATTGTTTTGGTATGCAAACAAGATATTCCAAACTATGCAAACATTTTTGTCTGCTTCTGGCAGAGTAATTTTTTTTTTCCCCAGTTTTTCCTGTGAACAGCAGTAATTGATAAACTTTACCTAATTTCTGAAATCAACTGTCATAGTAGAGGAAATACTGTTATACAGTCGTTTAAAATTCTACCCAAATTTATGTCCAAGTGTCCAAACCAGGTGTCCACATACCTTCTTCAGCCTGCATTGCGAGTCAGGATTTTGGGAAAAAGCTTGTTTATCCAGCTTCTTGTTACCATAACTTTTCATATAAGATCAACTAGAATCTCCTCACCAGTGTCAACATACTATTATAATGCCATCAGCACTCTTACTTTGTTACAGTTGTTTATAGTGTTACAGTGCCTTGAAGACGACACTAAATAGTGAGTATGTCCCCCCCAGATGCCCACTCATCTGTTTTCAACTGACTTATTTCCTTGCTCTCGAAAGAACTAGCACAATGTTATTCTTTTATCCAGTGTTTGTAAGCTTAAAGGTTAGTAGTGACTGTGAAAAGTTACCCTCCAATGGAGAGTAATGTCATTCCATGCAGTGACTCATGGTTCAGTGTAATGCTCTTGTAAGTACCTATGGTACACTTAGGTAATCTTTTCATTAAGAGGATCCTGTTACAAAGTTTAGTAAGTGTCATAAGTTGGCTGAATGTGTTGGAGATGCCGTTTTTACTGGCACAGGTAGAAGTTAGCAGACCGAAGCCCAGTAGGTCCTTTAAAGAGGCAGCACTCCTTTCTCAAGGGTAGAAGAGGAATGCACCATTCTGAAGCCTTCATCTCTTAAGTCTCCACTGAAGACTCTAAGGAGTCTTGTAACTTCCTTTGAAAGATACACCTTTTTAACAAATTGTCTAAACAAGCTGGGAAATCTCAATCTATTCAAAACATTTGTTTGACATCTGATCTTAAAATTGTTATAATTTGAATAAAATGGTATGTTAAAGAGTAATTGCTGTGTTATAGTTTATGAATACAATATATCTGTAGTTATTCAATCATATTTCTTTAGCTTTAGAAAACAGTCACAACACAATAGATATTTTCAGGTGCTTTCATGTAGTTAAATAGCTATAATGAATATATTATGGATTACTTACCCCAATTCATTTGAAAATATACCAACACTTGTACCAAAACATTAAAAGAACCTGTTGCTTAGAAGTACTCTACTGCTCTGGAAGCATTCCTACTCACTGCATCTGGGTGTTTTTAAGCACAGAAAATATAGTTCAGCAGTTTCTTTAAGGGGATAAAATACCCACATGTTCCCAGATGTTACTGACTGGTAGCAATGTCCAGGAAGTTAATAATCTGCCAGCATCTCCGTCTAATTTCTGTCAATGGGTCTCCTACCCAGACCTGTCTCCTGACTTAACCTGCAGTTTGTTACAGGCATTTAGCCACTCCCTCTCAAGTTCTGTCTCCCAGATCATGTAGGGCTTTAAAAGAGAATTCTGTGCTGGCTGGAGTATTCAGTAAACTCATAGAAAGGATATAATTAACCATTGAATTCTTCAGGGGCACAGAATCATTCTTACAGAACTCTGTCAAGTTTTGCTATAGAGGTATTTGCTTTCTTCATTATCCAATTCTGCTAGGTTTTTTAAGAATACAGAGCAAGCAGTTTTCCTTGCAGCTGTCACAGTTTACATCTTTTTTCTGTAAATAACGAGTTAGAGAGTTAATTTTAGCAGTACCACATTATATCTTAGGAACTTCATCACTGTCGGTTATTAGAAGAGTGCAAAGGAATGGTTTGCTAATCTCAGCACACAAGCCTATTAGTTTTGTTTCTGGCTTCATTGCCCCCTCCCTTGAGACACTCCAGACAGGTCTGTCTATCTGTGTAAGACTCAATAGGCGTGCTGTATTACATCACTACTGTAAACTGTAATATTCCTATATATTTGCAGTACTTGGCTGTGTATATTTCAGAGAAGCAGGTATCATTTCTGTTAAAATTGCAAATTCCATCTGACATATTTTTAATGGTGTAATAGTATTTTAGCTGTTTAGGGCTGTTGCATTCTAAAGAAAAGCACAGTGCCTCGCAACTCATGTTAGTACATATGGTATTCTTGTTACAAATTATTTCATCAGGGAAAGACATTATTTATAGTTTTTACTCTGCTTGCTCAAAAGGAATTTTACCATGCAAGCTCTGTTCAGAAATTTCAGATAATTCTTTTTCCAAGGATAAAAGATGTATTTCTGCCTTTAAAAGTGTATTTTCACAGAATGTAGAATTAGATTTGAGAAGTACAAGGCATTCAATTTCTCTTTGTGTTGCTGTGGCAGAGGTGTAGACTTAAAGGTAGCATGATTCCATGCCAAAATTTTGATTCTTTTGTCTTTGGGTTATCGTATTGCTTGTGCATGGCAAAGCTGTGTGTGAAATTCCCATATTATATGCAATCATTAATTAAAATTCTTTTCAAATGTTGAAGTTATTGTGGCCATAATACTGAATCTTTCTTTCCCCAGATGAAACTCTATTAGAAAGATTTAGAGAAGCTTTCCTTCAAACCTTTTACCTCTTTTAATTAAGAAAACCTTTGGTGTTAACAGGTTCAAGTTTTCCAGAACTAGAAATGAAATGATCTAAATACAAGTATTTTAAATGTTCTCACCTAAAGCCACCATGGTGTCAGCTGCCCTTTCCACCGTTGTATAAAGAGCCCCTAAAGTGGATTAATCAACCTTTTTGCCGTAGAAGCCTCATATTAATATCTTCATTATGAGCTATTGAATACAGGACATAAGACCCCAGTACACCTGCCTGCTAAGACAGAAGCAGGGGCTGAATAATTTCATTAGCTGTTTATAAAAGGAACAGTTACCAGTTTCTCCCAGCATCCCCATTCCTCTGTGTGGGAAAAGATGCATCTTCGCTGCATCTTAGACTACCCAAATAGTACCGGCCTCGCAAGGTCTCAGTTGACAGTGATGACACTTACTTGTGTCTTCACTGCTTTGGATTACTAGCAGTCCATCTGCCACTGCAGTTCCACTGCCAATTAGATGATATACCCATGGCTTGGGAGAGCACTTGAATGGGTTATGAGCTACATGCTGCTAAAGAACCTCCGCTTAGTGCCTGCCTCCCCCAGTGAGCACAGACTGCTGTTAAATTAGTGCACTACCAAGAACCCTGTGCTCAGGGTCTATCTTCCTGCGTGCCACAGTTATTCTACCCACCTTAAGGGGATGGCCCAATTTCAGCAGCCCCTTGGGAAAAAATGAGTTTCTTTCTTACATGGCTGAGTATTGCCTATTCGGTGCTTTTAGTCAGTGACTTTTGGTGAGGCAGATTTCTTCTTATGGGAGGGTAGACTCCTTTAAAAGGCTGATTAAATCCTTGTGCAGCTGGGTATTTTGAACTGCTGAGGTCTATTTAATATTACAAAAGTCTTGAAGGGAGGAAAATGGATTCAGGGAAATAATTGTTTGAAAAAGTGAAAGGCGGATCATGGAGATGTGGCTACCACAGAAGGAGTCACGTGAGAGTTTGTGAATGCTTATTACTAGCACTAGCAGATACTTTGCACAGGCTGCTGCCTGTATTGGGATACAAAGGGGCAAAATTTACCTATTCAGGTGAGGGAGTGAGGGACTGTTGCTCAGAAGTCAGCGTGAGCAAGGAGCTCTCTCTCCATAGAAGGCAGCATACCCATGAACTGAAGACATACCTCCCACTGCATGACTCATAGGTAGGAGCTAGGTCAGGATGTGTGTCTGTCTACCACAACATCTGTACTAATACAATGGAATTTTTCATCATCAAAAAACCTTTGGCTATTTGCATTCTGTTCCCAGGGAGCGACCAACCGATTAATGACTTGTATCAAAACATTTGCTTTAGGTTTTGCACTACACCAATACGTACATTTAGTTATATATTTACATATGTACATTCATGGGTTATAATGTATATAATGAATTCTTTTAAGGTATGTTTTGGAGAACTTCAAGGAATTTATTTTGACCACATGTCCTTCTACTGAAAAAGACACTTTGTTCTCTGTCCAATGAGAGAGAAATCTTTGCAGAGACCTAAATACCTTTAGGGAGAAGTAATTTCTGTATTTAAAACTGTCACAGTTACTATTGCTTTCCATTAATTTGATCCTCTGCAAGACTGGAAGTAAATTAGACCCCACAGAGATCTGGCAGTCTGCTTCCTCTGCTGGGACATGCAAGACAAACTTTCTAGTGCCCTAGTGAAAGTAACAAGTTATTTCTTATAGAAAACACCTGTACTGTGCCCAGGACAGCCTCAGGTAGTGCTGCGCTGTGGTATTAGGGATTTTCTGTTTGTGGAAGGAACTGCTAATGAGGTAGTTTTACTTTTTAAAAAGACGTTTGCCTGGTGTGCTAAAGGAGTTTGGAATATCGTAGCAAATGTCAAAGAGAAAGGCTAGTGAGCAGAGACCATGATGAAACTACCACCTAATAGATGCGCCTGCCATACAGCTCTTTAACTCCTCACGCTGAGAAAGCCTTTGAAAATGTGGTGAAGATTTGGTGTGGAGAAAAGCACCTCAGAACAAATTTGCACCAGTTTAACACAGCTTCTGGTCTCAGTTTGTGACAGGGGAGGGATTCTGAGCACCTGTGGTGCACACCACCCAAGGAGTCTGAGGCTCTACTTAAAACTAACATCTATGGGATAAGAAGGTGTTTGGTTTCATCGTTAGCCAGTCTTTTCTAAAGCGTTAATTAGCTTCAGGAAGAGAATTTCCAAATCTGTCACGAATGTACTTCTGTGGAAAGCTTTCATGTCCCTGTTGTCTGGCACTACACATAACACAGCTACCTCCTCCTGAGTAGCCCCCAGAGTTGTCTGTTGCGTTATTTATTCAGATCATATGATAGTACGATGGCGGAGAAGAAGAAAAAGTAATGCTGTTGAGACAGAGGGGAAGACTTGCAATGTCAAATGCAAAAGATGTCTTTTAAAAAATATGTTCTAAATGCAGTATTCTTGTACTATGTGCAGAGTCTTTAATACTCATTTACACAGCGCTATAAATGAAATATCCCTCTCTAAGCCTGATAGGATGTACACATTTTTCACTCATCTAAATTGTTTCTTTTAAGTGTTATGTCTTAAAATGAAATTAGGTATGCATATTCATTTGCATACAGAAGAACCTAGGTATCCATGTTAACTCTAGATAAGTAAAATGGCATAAATGCCAACAAAAGAGAAAGTCCAGGTTCTGTGTAAATTTTTATTTGCTGTTTTTTAATAGAGTTAGCTAAGAAAATGTAATTTCTTTTTATGCATAAAAAAAAGTATCCTCAGGCAAAAGAAAAGGTCAGGTGTGGAATTCTGCTGTGACCATACATTTCAGAAACTTCAAATACTTTATTTCAATAAAGTTGAGATAGTGTAATAGAAAGCATGTAAAGTAGTATAATATCATTTTACATTTATATACAATTAATGTAGCAGAAATTAATACAAATCAAACACAATGGAAAATAGAACATTTCATCTTCATTAAAATGAGAGCATGCATAATATTAATACCATATTAGAAAATCAAAATATAATTTGCCTTGTTTCATGGAAAATTATCACATTCTCAATATACAGTTAAGTGTGAATATAGCTAACTCTCAAAGGAAAAAGCTTTATTGATAAAAATATTTACACAAGCTTTGCTCCTTAAGTTAGGAAAGTGTTTTAGTACGTGTGGGAGAAAAAAAATACAAAAAAAAAGGCAATAAATAACTGAAAAGAATCTATATCATATTTTTAATCATTTAACTTATGTATTTTTGCAAGTATTATCCTGTATTTGTTCTGACTATGCATCTCACCTGTAATACTACTGGAAAGAAGGGGCAAGTTGAGGAGTGTGTTCCAGTGTATAATCCATTAAATCCCTCTGGCTTCCTTTTATGAAAACAAGCCCTACTATCAGATCATTTAATGGGAATCCTAGAATAATTGGGGTCAGAAGGTACCTTTAGAGATCATCTTTTTTAACCTCCTGCTCAAAGAAGACTTAAACTAAAATGAGTTGTTCATGACTAGGATGGGAGTATGCCTCACTGAGTAAAAAACCGTCCAGATGACCAAGTCTAGACAATTGTGGCGAGTGGAGTTAAATCCAGTTGGTGGCCAGTTACAAGTCATGTTCCCCAGGACTCTGTACTGGGGGCAGTTCTATTTAATATCTTTATCAATGATCTTGAGAAGAGGATTGAGAACACCCTCAGGAAGTTTGCAAACATCACTAAGTTGAGCAGGAATGTTGATCTGATGGAGAGTAGGAAAGAGGGATCTGGACAGGCTGGATCAGTGGGCCAAATCCAACTGTATGAAGTTCAACAAGACTCAATGCCAGGTCCTGCACTTGGGCCACAGCAACCCTATACGATGCTACAAGCTTGGAGAAGAGTGACTGTAAAGCTGCCTGATGGAAAAGGACCTGGGGGTGTTGGTTGACAGCTGGCTGAGTATGAGCCGGCAGTGTGCCCAGGTGGCCAAGAAGGCCAAGGGCATCCTGGCCTGAATGAGAACTAGCATAGCCAGCAGGACTGGGGAAGCGATCATCCTTCTGTACCTAGCATGGGTGATGTTACACCTCAAACACTGCATTCAGTTTCAGGCCCCTCACTGCAGGAAAGACTTTGAGGTGCTGCAGAGTATCTGGAGAAGAGTAATGAAGCTGGTGAAGGGCCTAGAGAGCAAGTCATATGAGAAGCAACTGAGAAAGCTGGCATTGTTTAATGTCAAGAAAAGGAGTCTGAGGGGAGATCTTACTGGTCTTTACAACTACCTGAGAGGAGGTTGGAGCCAGGTGGGTGTTGGTATCTTTCCCCAAGTAATAAGCGATGAGACAAAATGGTCTCGAGTTGCACCAGGCAAGATTTTAATTGGATATTAGGAAAAATTTATTCACTCAAAGGGTTATCAGTTATTGGAACAGGCTGCTCAAGGAAGCAGTTGAGTCACCATCCCTGAAGATTTTAAAAAGACCTGTGGATGTGGTCCCTAGGGACACGGATAGTGGTGAAGCTGTAACACTTGTACTTAATGCTATTAAAGGCCTTTTCCAATCTAAATGATTTTATGATTCTGTGATTCTATGCTCAGAACATTGTCCAGCAGATTTTTTGGTTTCTTCAAAGATGGAGATTCCACAGTCACTCTGAGCACCTGCTTGACTACCCCAGTGGTGACAAAATTTTACTGAGATCTGGTGGAATTTCCTGAGTTGCAACTTGTGTCTATCTTTTCTGTTCACCGTGTGTGTAGAGTCGAGCTCTGTCTCCTCTATACTCTCTCCCTTTAGGTATTAGCAGCAAGACTTCTCTTCTCCGTGCTGAACAAGCGCAGCTCTCTCAATGTCTCCTCAGTCAGGATTTGTCTGTCAAGAGAGACATCCAGGTTCAATTCCCCAGTCGGGTAATATTCAAAAGTCCTTTTCTATCCAAGGTTCCTAATCCCCTGATTGGTTTTACGCATTTTGTGATATAAAGGACTATTCAAAACCTTTAAAACTGAAGTGCTTGGAAGAGAGTGATTCAAGATCGACTGAATCAGAGAGCGTGATTTGCAGGCTTAGTGAGGTCTGTCTGCTGAGAGAGCTGGTTGCTGGTCTGCTCCTGTGTCAAAGACCATAGTGATATTTTTTGGTTTAATGCAGTTATTTCACCCCGCATCTCCCTACCCTGGTGTAGCTACTCCCAACTGCTCCAGACCCCTGCACCATAAGAGACATCTTCCCTGCCTGGTTGGCTTCATTTCTTCTAGGGAAGAGAGGGCACACACATAGCAGTTTGCTGTCACTCTGATTTTTTGCCATCAACTGTTCCAGCTGGGCTACTGTGTCGTCCACCCCTTGTGTTTTTAAAGGGTTTGTCCTGCTTTGGCCTCTTCCATATTCTAAATGGCACCCTGATCCTTCTCCTGCAGATAGTTCTACATAAGTAAATTAGTTGGCTAAGTCTTTGGTGAATTGAACATAAGCATTTGCTTTTTAATTCATTTTTGAAGGGAAGGTGCTAAAATTCTACGTTTTTTCTTATAGAACCTTAAAATTCAGGAGCTCCTATAGGTCAACTGGACACCGTATTCACTGGTTTGTTGATTAATGTGGGGTCATAAAAATCAAACCCATATTTTAATTCATATTGCAAAACTGTTAAATTTTGAAACAAATTCAGATAATTTATGGCTTTTCATTTTTCCTTCCTTATGTCAGTTGACTAGAATGGAACATTTTGTTGTCTGCTACATTACTTCTAATAATCAAGGCCATGCTAAAATAAGAAAATGGTAAATTTTGAAAAATATTGCTGCTCACATCTCATTACTGTTTGATTCTCCTGTTGTGGGAGCAGGACAGTGTTGGATTTTCTTGGAAAATGTACAAGTGCATTTTTCTAAAGACCAAGACCAGTGACTAACTTGATCCAGAAATAATGCAGCCAGAAGTTTTGTGGACATACAGTCCTGCCAGAGCTTCTCAAATTCCTTTTTACTGTTACTGCCTAGAGCCTTTCCTGTGAATAGCCTGTCAATCATACTACATTGAGGTCATCTTAGGTGGATAAACAAGAACTAAACTCTAACCACAAATTTAGCTTTCTCTGTGAGCTAAGACAAGAGTCAGCCCATTTCCAGTAAATGTTTTTACACCAATCTGACGCACCACACAGCTCCAGTTTTCTCGCGCTGTTGGTCACCAGTGTTCCCCCTCACCCACTGCAGCAGCAAAGAAAACCTGTCAGTGTGATGCCCCCTTCGAACTGAGGTGTTTGTGGGTTTGATGCTGTAACCCTTACTTGCAGAGAGTCAGATAACTCGATATAGGAGTTTCATGCAAAGCAGAAGCCAAGAAACAAGTAAGCAGAGTATTTAATGATGTCACTAAGCAAATCTCATAGCATGTGCTCAATACCTGAATTCAAGAAAGAGCATTTAGGAGATTGAGTGGATGGGCTGTGTGTCTGCTACTGCAGCTGTACCTTGCTTTTCCATCATCATTTCCTTCTCACTTCCCTTTCCCCTCCATATTTTCCTCCTCTCTCTTTCTGTTTCACTGTTTCTTAAGTCATGCCATACCTATCCTGTGAGCTACTGCTGATACTCTGAAAATGGGATGGACCCAAGAAACTTTTCTTTTTGTGTTTATCTCATGATGCTAATGAACCAATCTGCTAGTAACAGCAAAGTGCAAAAATACCATTAAAGTTCTTAGATGTGATGAGTAAAAAGCCTGAAATTAAAACCACAGAAATTCAAAAGTTTTTGTTTATGCTGGTATACATCAAAACCAATTTTTTCTAACCTCCACCTTAATTTAAAAAGTCAGTACTCATTTTGCATTCAAATCTTTTAACTTTGTAAATCAAATGAATCCTCCCCCACCCATTTACTTCTATTCCTTTCTCCTTCTCCCTTTTTAGCCAGGCCTGCTAGGATTGAGATGCCTTCTTCATCTCCCAGTATTTGTTTTGGTGTTACTGAAGTAACCACAGTCTCTGTGGCAAAAATGAAAGCAGTGAATGAAACCAGGTGAAATTAATCCTATTGTCTCAGGAATGCTGGCTTCAAAACTGAAGCAGCATCACATCATTTTTTACAAGTTCATTGTTTTTTCTTTGTCAGAGAGTGCAAGAGCATGCTAAAAATAAAGTGAGTAACATTGGCACTTGCTCTGAAGCAGGAAGTCGATAATGAAAACAAAGAGAAGGCACCTAAGAGAAATTATAATAAAACACTCCTTTGTAAAGTCAGGTAAAAATGCTTGTGCGCCCTTGGCTATAGTCATATATTTATAATCTATGCATCCATCTTCCATACTGGGGTAGCTTTTCACTGTGGTGTGATGTTAATACAAAATACATGTTGGCATTCGTAGGAAAAAGAATAATTATATAATCTAATTCAGGTTTTCCTACAAAGAGATCTTACAGCAAGGAATTACACAATTCAGTGGGATCCTGCATACCTTTGTCTTTTTTAAGCCTCTCGACAATTACTTTCCCTGTGCTTGTTCTCTAGAAGCACTACTTCCAAAAGTGGGGAGTACCCTATAAAGCATTTTATTGTGTTCACTAGTTCTTGCTTCAAAACATAGTGCCTTTAAAATATTTCTCCTGACTTTATTTTCTATCTGATAGAGCGTTGGTTGACAGTACACAGTTTATGTCACTGTGAAATTGCATTCTTGAGCATATTGCATTTCAATGCAAAGCATATTAATATGAAATTGAATAACAGAAGTTTGGTATGAGCAGAACTTCACTATCACTAATGCCATACTATTTCTGTATCACTGCCTCGCTTGATTTCAGTTGCTTCATATTTGTGTCTCAGTTCATTCAGGTTCAATGCACAGTATTACTGTTTCGATAATATGAGGCAGAATAAAAGCATTCGTTACTTAAAATGACAGTTACTTAATAACACCTAAAGAAATTTACAATTTTGTTTGAATTGGATTAGATACTCAGGTTCCCAAAACTTGCTTCCTGCAAAGATTTTTTGACAATTAAAAGTGCGATAAAGAATACAGATGAGGCATTGGAGGTCCCATGTACTCCCTAAAAGGATGTTCTAAAAAATATAGTTAAGTTACCAATGTTACCAAACAAGCACTGTGTCAAACCAAAGGTCATAGACTGAAGCTGAAGTTAAATGGACTCGTGATTCTCACAACAATCAACGTGTATGGGATATATGGGTTCATGTCTGCCTTAAAGGACCTGTTGCCCAAGACAATGAAACAGTCACAGTTATTAACCAGGACTGTTTTGTGGTTAAAGAAAAAATAATCACAACATAAGTATAAAAAATGCATAAATACACAGTAAGCAGGGATTAAATCAGTTGCATTCACAGAGCTTTTACTAAATTACATCTTTAGACTGAGTTATGATGAATCAGTGATGCTCATTGAATGATTTCAGATTAAAGAATTTTCCCAAAATAGTTATGAGTGTTCTCTTAGTGTGTCATAGTCAAAATAGAAAGGCACAGAAATTAATTTCTGGGTTAATTAATCCTGCCTGATATATCGTAAGTAGCCTAAACAATGAAAAAAAAAATGAAAAATTATATGTGAAAAGGCATGTAAAATATTTACGTCCTGTTTCTTGCATGATCTGTAAAGGAATTGTTAATATAATTAAAAATTGCATCAAAGTTTTCTATTAAAAGTTCACCAGACTTAATATCATGTTTGCAACAGTGGCCAATGACAAACCTTTAGGTGAATATAGGAACAGAGTGAAGATAAGCTAATGTTCTAATTCATTGTCCTCTGCTCAGCCCTTAATCAGTTTTTCTTCTACTGATATTTACTTTTGGTATCTCTCGAGTCCTGTGATGATGTGTTCCATAATTACATGGTTTGTGTGAAAGTATTTACTTTTATATTTAAAGGTTTTTTGTATACCATCTGTTTCTGGTTCTGACATTGTTGAGAAATAGTAATTCTTCCTTAATATCTTACTTTTCTCCATGCTTTTTTATATACTTTTATCATTTTCCCAGTTCAACTGCTTCCTTTTTAAACTGGGGACTCTTTATCTATATAAGGACTACCGCTCTTCTGGTAAAATCTGTTTCTTTGATCTTCCTGTCACCTCTCTGAATATGTTCTCTAGTTTGAGAACATCTTTTTTGGTCAGGCACATGGCAGAACTGCCTGCAGGGTTCAAAATGTGGGAGCTCCATAGATATATACAGATGCTTAATGACATTTTCCACTTTGTTCTCTACTTCTTACCATTTTGCCTATTTTACTGTACACCTATTTTACCGAACTTTTGTCTTCAGAGTATCAGTGGCTACCAGATTTATTTCTTCTGTTCTTTATTAAGTCATTTAGACACAATATTGTGTGGATTTTTTTCCATATGCATGAGTTTATATTGGTCAGCACTGAATTTTATCTGAAGTGAATATCCAGTCACACTAGTTCATGAGATAAATTTGTAACTTTTAAACACTATTTCTAATTTTTACTACCAGTTAAAAATGTGTCTTGTCCAGAAACACTGTGAACCTGCAGTTCACTCCTTCCTAGATCATTGTGTATATGGTGAATAGTACAAATCCCAATCTTTTTAACCAGCTATTATTTTATTAAAGGACATTTCAGATTTATAGTTGAGATTCTTTGGGGGTTTGGCGAGCAAACTGTTAAAAGCTTTTGTAACTGTAAGTGCACCATGCCAGCAGGTTGCATTATCAGAACCATTTACATGATATGTCAGCAAATAAAATTTGGAACAATCTGTTTATGAGAAGAAGCTATTTTAAGATAAAATCAGTGAAAAAATATAGAAAAAAAATCTGCCCAGTTCCTTTAGTACCACTATTACAACTTCCATCTCACTGTTTTAATAATATCCTGGGGTTGGTAGTGTGTTCCTGGATCTGTGGCAGGTAGCAGCATCTTGTTTCTCCTTTCTTTGTTTGGAAGAAGGGAGGTATACTGATAGGAAAAGGGGAGTGCTGCTCAGTTCGGAAGGAGGAAATGAGTGCTTGTGCTTTATTTAAATAAATATGCTTTTCTCAGTGCTCTTAAGTTGAAATGGAAGGTACATTTCTTTCAGAGTCTGAGTGATTCTGGTTATCAGCCCCAGTCACCTTTCCTTTATTATTACTTTTAGTGTTGTTACATTCCTCTAACTATAGTAGCTTCCCATTTTGCCTTGTGCTCTTGTTCCCACGAAGGGAAAAGGCAAGCAGGGTCTCAAAGAGCTTGTTATTTAAGTCAAGACAGGAGAAAAAATGGATACAGGTAAGTAGATTGAAAATGAACCAAATAGATGCTGATAGTGTAGCAGGGACTTAACACTTACTGCCATTGGTTTATTGGAGGGTTTGAGCGAGAAATCACAGGAAAGGAGGATTTTGAGAGAGTTATGAAGTCAGGGTGATACTTTTGATTAGAAGGGACTGTGCAAGAAAAAATGCACCATTTAAGAGTTTCATGGTCACTGATAAAATGGGGACAGATTGGGAAGAAGCCTTTATCTTATTATTTTCCTAGGCCAAGTTTATTAATATTTACAACAGATCAGAGTTAGTGACACCCATGATCACACACAAATTTTGGAGGGACTTGTACACAATTTTTTTTGTCTTTTTTTTGTCTTTAAAAAAAAGTTTACTACGTTTCTACCATTACACCAGCTCACTTATCACAATTACCCATGCCTTAAAATGCCAACAGTCCCTAGGTAGTCTTGAGATTGATTTGAATATCAGGCTCCACATTTCTGTCACGGGTACAGTATATTGTTTTCCGTGTGTATTGATGATAACCTTATTTGTGTGATAAGCTGATCATTTTTGCTTTCCCTCCATAAAGAGGTAATCACCATGGGAGCTTCCATCTGTTCTATTTTTTTCCTTTGATTGTAGATCTCTTTACCTTTAAGAAGGGGAAACTTAAGAGAGTAGCTATGAAGTATTTTTTCCGTGAGTGAACATAACCAAATATTTAAGTCTTTCCTCCCTCAAATTTACTTCAAGTCTAAGAGCATGAGTGCTGATGTGATGTGAGGTACCCTGAGTTTCCGAATCCTCATATTGCTAGAGAAAAAAAAGAGAATTGGATGAGTTACAGAGACCACAGCACTGCAACGCTTTCAGCAAGACCTGAAAACTGCAGATGTTAAAAAAATGTTATATTCAGCTAAAGTTTACTTGACTAAGTCCAGTGGGTGTTCTTTGTTCACCGTAGAAAAGTCTGGCTGGTATCACACTCTTCCTGTAACAGTTGTTTCAGATTTTAATTTTTCCCACAAGACCTATTTCCAGAATTAGATTCAGATTGAGAAGTACTGTACAGTTGTTACTGTCATAAAAACAATCTGCTCTAGCTTGATTATGAGACAAAAACCAAAAATAAAGGAAATGAGAAAATGTTAGTGTAATATCTTTAAGAAAATTAGCTGACTTTTTATAAAATTTGAGCTTTGTGCTGTTGGTTTAATAAGCAAGAACTCTGGCTTTCTTTGGAAAGAATACAGTTTTTACTGCACATTCCCTGTAGCAGCAGATGCTTGAGATACACATCCTACAGAGCATGGGGGGGGAGTTGTAATACCCAAGAGGCTGGCATCATATATTTTCCCACATTGTGGATTTTCAGATATGGATCGGTATTACTCTAATGTTGCCCAGGACAATTCTTCTAAAAAGTTTTCTTTACAAAACCGTTAAGGAAGAGTCGGTGCCTGTTCACCAATATATTGTATTGGTAATTGTAATACATGCAAGGAGTTCATGGAGAAAGTGCTGAGCTTGTTAGATTGACAGTGAATAAAGGTTTTGTGAACAGAGATAGTGCTCACAGGTCCACTGATGGGCAAGGGAAGGTGCAGTTTCCTGGCTTTAGGTAGTGTGTGGTATCTAGATAGCTAATTGGATTGACAGCTGGTTAAAGAGAAGCTGTGTATTCAGCCTGAAGAGAGAGAATTCCCATGAAGAAAAGCTGCTTCTGAATGCCTTCTGAAGCATCACTCTGGAGCTGAATTGTCCTGAAGTACTTAGCTATTCTTCACAGCTGTGAAATAAATTAAGTACAGTGTGTTGGAGAGGGTTCAGAAGAGAACCATGAAGATGATCAGATGGCTGGAGCACCTCCCCTGTGAGGACAGGCTGAGGGAGCTGGGCTTGTTCAGCCTGGAGAAGAGAAGGCTGCAGGGGTAACTCATTTCAACTTTCCAGTACTTTAAGGGAGCAGATAGACAGGAGAGGAATCGGATTTTTGCAAGGGTAGATAGTGGTAGGACAAGGGGGAATGGATAGAAGCTAGAGGAGGGAAAGGTTAGGTTGGATATCAGGGGAAGTTCTTCACAGAAAGAGTGGTGAGGTGCTGGAACAGGCTGCCCAGATTGGTGGTGGATGCCCCAACCCTGGAGGTGTTCAAGGCTAGGTTGGATGGGGCCCTTGAAAACCCTGTCTAGATGCAGATCTGGAGGTTGGTGTCCCTGCCTGTGGCAGGGGGGTTGGAACTCGACGATTCTTGGGGTCCTTTCCAACCCAGCCCATTTTGTGATTCTGTGATTCTGTGATTTTGTGTGTGTGCCTTGCGGATGAAGTTTCATTGACTACACTGTCCATGGTTCTGATTTCACAACCTGACTGAGCTGGGAGTTGCCTAGTGGTTGGAAGGCTGTGGGAGTAGCTGTATAGACTTTCGACTTAAAGCTAGAAAGAGTCAAAAGAGGAACCATACATGACAATGTCTTGTCATCTCAACTGAGAGTAGAAAGAGGAAGACAAACATCCGTTTTAGGATACCACTTTGATAAGCCGGTCTTTACAAAGGATTTTCATGAAGTTGTTCATGCATTAGGAGGTATGTCTCAGATTCTACTTTAAATAATAAATTACATATTCATTGCATTAGATATAAAGGAGAGGGGAGATTAAAGGGTGCAAAGGTGTTTTTTGTTTTACTTATGTTTTTTGAGTGAAAATTTACTGTCTCTGATATAAAATAGTTCAGACTAGATTATCTAATGTTCCTATCTCCATTTATGTACTGTGGAGTAATAAAGAAGCTGCTTTGTTGTCAAGTCTACAATGTAAATTAGTATTGATCAGAAAGGATCCTGTTAAGTTCCTCCATTTAATCACCTTAAAGTAAAAATAAATTAAAATTGAGAAACAAAACCTTTGTTTATGAGTTACTTGTTGCTGTCTACCAATGACATTCCAAATTAGAAAATCAGGAGTTAAAATTAATCCACAAGAAGGATGCTGGAGAAGGTGCAGATAAGGGCAACTATGCTGATTAGGGGTCTGGAGAACAGATCTTCTAAGGAGAGGATGAGGGGCTTGGGGCTATTCAGCCTGGAGAGGAGGAGGCTGAGGGGAGACCTTATCGCTCTCTACAGCTACCTGAAAGGAGGTTGTAGTGAGGTAGGTGTTGACCTCTTCTCCCTGGTGACTAGTGATAGAACAAGAGGAAATGGTCTCAAGTTGAGCCAAGGGAGGTTCAGATTGGACATTAGGGAAAATTTCTTCACTGAGTGGTCAGGCATTGGAACAGGCTGCCCAGGGAGGTGGTGGAGTCACCATCCCTAGGGGTGTTCAAAAACCATGTATACATGGCACTTTAGAAGATGATTTAGAGGTTACAGTGGTGTAGGCCTGATGGTTGGACTTGACAATTTTCTGGCCTTGATGATTGTATGATTCTGGGATTCTATGTGACTTGTTGACTCTATGTTTTCTCTTATGCTTTTACTTAGATAAATTGTAATATCATCATTAGTGAATTTTTAAATCCATCATAATGAGCATTTATGGATGAGTTTTTGTTGCACTTCTAAATGTGCAGTGTAGTACAGAGTCCCACAAGTGGCTGCCATTTAAAAGACCGTTAGCGCTCTCCTTCTTGGCATCCATCACAATCTAGAGAATTTTCATGGTGGCTTAAGGTAATGCAAGTGACTTCTGAGCTGGGATGAGCAGAGAGATACATGCTGCTCATTACTGCAGATACTGTAGCAGGTTTTTGAAGGAGAGTACTCCAATCACTTTCAGTCATGGTGACATGCCCTCATGAGTGGAGTAGTGATCCAACAGCTTCCTGAAGGCTGAAGGCGACCCTTAAAAAAAGATACTGCTGAGCTTGGTACTATATCAGTACAAAATGCAACCATAGCTCCTGCTTAAATGGCTTTTTATCTAGGTGTAAGATAAGAGACAACAGATAGATAAATGAGGAACATAGCAAGACTCTGAGGTGGTGCTGAAGAGCCCAGTGAGCAGTACTTTGCAAAGGTCTTTCTGACAGGTTGATAAGAGCTGGCTCATTTTGTTTTCCACGTAGGAACAAATAGATATGATAAGGTCAGACCCTGTGGACCACTTTTTTCTTTGTAAAACCCGTACCTTGGAAGATAATTTACAGAAAGAACCTGGAAAATTTAAATGAAGACTGTAGACAAGGACTTGGAGGAAGAGTTTGTCTAAGACAGGCCATGGAAACAAGCCAAACAGGCATGGAATCCACCATCATCAGGATCACAGACATCTCACAGACCTTGAAGGAGAATTCAAGAGTTTGGGGCGTGTTATATTGTGATGGTAGCTAAGAGTAACTGGGGGAGACAGAATGAAATTTTAGTTTAGACAGAAAACGACAGATGTGGAAAAAAAGAGGTACTTGTGTCAAAAGCAGTTCTATAGCTTAATGAATCACTGTTACAATATCAGAATCAAGACCTTGTCTCTGACAGACCTCTCCTGCTGAAAAGCAACTAACTCTTATGACTAATTCTCCTGAAATCAAGAGTGACAGAAAATAGGCTTTAAGAAATGCAAGTCAATTTAACATGGCACTTGCTCGTGCAAAGTGTGTTAAGAAATTAGACATGTGATGTACAGTATGATGTAAGCCAGTTGGCTGTATTACAGTGTCTCAGTGAAACAGCTCCAGACATTTCAGTGCATGTGAAGTGAAAATTGTTACTGATTTGTCAGCTCTGGTGAAATCTTCTATCATTTTTATTTATGTATTTTAAACAGTTGTAGTCTCTGATACAGCAGCTCACATACCTTTGTGTCCCAAGTAGTCTGCTGTAATTCAGTGGTGGTCCCCAAAGTTTACAGTGCTGTTCACTGTAGGTCATGGCATCGACAACTGTGCCTTGATTATCAGATGCTGTTGAAAGACACAAGTGTGAAATTAATTTACATTTTCAGAAATGCAGGAATAATTGTAAATATATTATTTAATAATGTGGATACAAACTAGCAGTGCTGATCTAAACAACATGAAAACTGAGTCTGCTCACTGAGTGTGGTTGTTTTTTCTTTTTTTTTTCCTTAACATTCATTTCTTAAGAAAATTGGCTAAAAAGAGGAAAGAGACATTGAGTAGTACACGGCAGGAAATGACAGTGATGGTGAATTCAATGGATAAAAGCTACACTGAGCAAGGCACCAACTGTGATGAAGCTTTCTCTTTCATGGACACGCACAATCTAAATGGGAGATGTAAGTTTCTTTTCTTTTCTCTTTTTTTNGAAAGAAAGGTGCAAATGGTTTTTAAAATATTCCTCATTACTCAGTCATGGAAAATCCATGAGACCCAGAGTTCCCCACTGTGCAGAACATTGCAGTGTGTATTCGAATGAGTAAGACAGTCAGAAATCAAGAATAGACTTCTTTAAAAATAATAAGGATAATTGAGCTTTTTTGTGTCCATCCTTTTCTTCTGTAGAAGAGGAAAGACATTACTGAAACAGCTGCAGTTTTACCTTTCTCCAGTCTCTATTATGTTAAAAAAATTTGTATCCCTCACGCTGTCCCAAGTCCTTCAAATGCTTCTCCACTCCTTTTTGTGTAGGCAAAATTTATTTCTTAATGTCATAACTTAATAATGGTGATCTGATTGTCTTATTATTTCCAATTATGCTCTTTCTGTTGCTTGTGCAAAGGAAGAATTCAGTGGAAGTTAGCTGTTCTGCAATTTTGTAGGAGATTCTCTAATATCTTGGGTCTCCTTGGATCTACTCTGAAATTAAATAACGTTTGGGATACAAAATTTCCTTCGTTAGAATTTTAGTCAAGGACTGACTCCTGTCTGGGGGTTAACACTAAGCAAAGACCAGGAAAAACAGCAGGTTTTAATAATTGTTAAAAATATAGTGACAGTGTTCAAAAAACCTTGGTTTTTTAGTTCTTAAGGAACCTCAGTTTTCCTTGTATACCTTCCGAATTCGTCAAAGATTTAATTTTGTTTCAAGTACTAATAATATGCATGGCCCAACTCCCGCTCTGTAATAATATGCTTAAGAACCTATCTTACGAACTCAATTGTACAAACACCCTGTGAGGTTTATACAATGAGACTTCTCTCAGCAGCACTAGGCTCAGAATTTGCAGTGTTAATTTACGTTTGAGTAACTTTAGAAATTGCTTTGAAATGGATCTTTCAAAACCTTCCATGCCTTTCTGGTGAGACATACCATTGCAGTTAATGAGATTGCTTACTTCTACGAAGAGATCAAGAATTTTTACTTTATCTTCCATCATCGAGTTGTAGTTTTCCAGTGATGTTTCTGAGTGGTCACAACAACCAAATAAGCTGCCATGAGTTAAAATGTTAATTAGTTAAAACCACTAATTTGAAATTGTTGGTTAGAACCTCTAGTTTGAATTCCCATAAGAAATGCGGTCTCCACAAGAAGCATTCTGACAGTCTTCAGGAAAAATCTTTGTGTAAGACCTTGTACTCAAGAGAATTTTTTTTGAAATCCCAAATTCCTATGGAAGTTTATTATCCTGGCTGCATTCTGCATTTAGCCAGTTTGATTTGCTGCAGCAGCCCTGACCTCAAGTAACTACTTCATTCACACCCAGAAGAGTGTGTTACTACACACTATTCTTTTCATCCAGTGATTCAGGAGACATAAGCGAAGGAAAGTAGTCTCAGATATCTTTATTTGTAGGATAAGTGACAGCTGCCAGCTCTATTTAAGACTGTTTTCAGGTAGCTGAAACAAGGGCTGGCAACTAGAAGTATGCCCTAGAAGATTAAACAAAAAAACCCGTAGATGAAAGTCGCAGGGCTAATCTCACTCCTCGTCTTCCTCTATTCTACTTTTGTTTCACAGCTTCCTGTCAGTCTGTTTATAGGTATCCAGCACGTGCCTGCATTCACTGATCCAAATGAATTTCATCAGTGTAGACAAGCAACTAAGGCTGAATTCATAATGAGCTTTGCTTAAAAGCCTTTAATGACTCTCTGGCTGAACACCTTGTAAAATGTTGTGATTAACTCCCACCTGTTGAATCTATCTGTGGTTACAGCAGTAATTCACATGATCTTTCTATACCAGGGAACTAACTGTACTTAATTTGTTGCGTTGGGCTTTTCCCATAGGTTTTACGGCTGGTTAATTGATTACATACCAGTGCAAGCATGGTCTATGTATCAATCCCTGAAAACCATCATTATGCAAAGAGTAATATTCAGGGCATACTACTACCTGTGTACACATTATCCAGCTGCCTAAAGAAAGCAATAAAGTGGAGAGGAAAAAATCAACTACAGTAGAATATTTGTATATACTACTTACAGTATATAATCAAGTAAACTTACTAATGATAAAAACTTCTGTCTAAAACACCCACTGTTATGATGTCTTTATTCAAGCATCAGCCTTCAATCTGATCTTGTGGTTTAGGATGTATATTTGTCATCACTGATCAACATGTCGATGACATTTCTCTTTAGAGAATTGATCAGATTGTTCACTAGACGCACCTGGTTTTCCTCAGGTCCTGATTCCAATGCAGTAAACACAACAGGATGGACTGTGAACCAAGTCAGTCACATAGCAGGTGTCACGCAACTGGAGCAGCCACATATCACTAAGCTGTCTCTAACCAGCTTTGTTTCTCTTTGCAGCTGTATCTTCACCATCTTCATTTACAATGAAAACTAACACATTGAGCACAACAGTGCCTAATTCTTATTACCCAGGTAACCAATTTTTTTCTTTGTTTCCACCCTATACAGACCTTTTCACAGTAAAGCATATCTAATTATGTTATTATATTTCCTGCCATAGAAATTTAATACATATACAAGCAATGTACTGGTTGCTTGCAGTAGCTTTCTGAAAGAAAACTCAGAATACTTTATCAATCATTTACTGTTCTCTCTCTTTTTATCTTTTCTGCTTTGACCTGCTTATGATGTATGACAGATCCATTTGTGCCAACTGCAATTTTAGGTGAGAACATTTCCCTTTATCAAAGTTTATTGCTGAAGTAATTTAGAAAGTCACAGTTCTTGGGGTACAGACAATAGTATGCAAAAAGCTGGAGGTTTATGCTGAAGGGAGGGGGGTAGGCTTGGCTACACTGAGAGGGACAGTTATCAGGCTTGATTACTGCTGTCATAGTGCAAGTCGGGAGAAGAGAGAGAAATAATTTTTTACAAGTGGATTTGTGAGGAAATGTTTATGCATGTATTTGGAGTGACACAAAAGAATTTGATTATCACAGCAATCAAAATAGTTTCCCTCGGTTTTTTTCTGTTTTATTTCAGAACTGAAGGTGTCACCTCTTAAAATAAGTTTTTATCCTAATTAGACTATTCATGATACAGAAAACAGGTGAAAATACAGTTTTGGCCATCCACCAGCCATCATTTCTTCTCACAATACCACATGGTTTCTGACGTGCTTGTCAAAGTGAAGTTTCAAAGGAGAGATAGTGTTTTGAACAGCAAAATGATAACATGACACTTAGAGTATATAGTTTATTATGCCTCGGGTGTCACAGAAGCGAGATGAAACATTAGAACTGTAGGTTAAAAACATACAGTTAAAGCATAAAGCATTTCCACGGGGAATTAAGGAAAACCTGCTATTGTCCAATGTCAAAAAGAAAGGTTTCTGCACGGTGATAAAACAATAAGCATGAGGCACTATCGCATTTTCAATGCTTAAGTAACTCTAACTGCTTTGTAGCTTGTATTCATTTACACCTCCTTCCCGTACTAACTTTAAGCTAAACAGGGAGATTGTTTTTGGTTTTTTTTAGATAAGTCAGTCAAAACAAAACTGCACTTTAGCAAGAATTCCAAATCCAGTGTTAAACCTTTCTGTTGACTCTTTTTACAATGATTGATGTTTTTACAAGAAGTATTTTCCTTTCTCCTCCTTCTTCTTCAAATGACTGTAAAAAATACAAGACCTCTCAACTGATTCCTGCCGTTAAACTGTACGCTAAACAGGATTAGATAAACGTAGGGTGAAGGTTCTGAGAAGCAGAAGGTTAGGAAGGTGATCTTGAAAATTCATTATTGTGAAAGAATATTTAGCACAGTGCATTTCAGTGTGATAACTTGCAGAGGGAACTTGTGCGGTTTTATGCATTATGTAAATCTGAAAGAAGGTAACGGTAGTGACTGTAACAATGTAATAATCTGCATGCAAATGAAATTTGCAGTGCTTTTTAACTGCCTGAGATGTTAGATTTTTTTGTGTGCTTTAGCATTCATTCAACGCTTCATCCAGTAGATGTTCTTTCTGACCTTGTGGGTGGGCAAGGAGAAAAGTACTATTATCAGGAGAAAAACTTTGAGATTTCCTATCTGCATTATTAAGTTTTAGTTTAGATTTTATTTTTAGTGATCCTTTGCTATGTAATAGTGATGTTAAAATTGTTTGCTAGACATTTCTTCCCCACAAGAAATAATCTCTAAACAAGTAAATCAGGTATCAGACAAACACACAGTGAAAAAAATCTCTTTTGTTTTTACTAAGTCTGTAAAGTCATGGATTAGTTAGATATGCATTTTGTGGTCTACTACAGCTACCTGTGCTTACTAATCTCAGAAAATTTTCCAGTTATTTCACTGGGAAAAACTAATAGTTTTGTAACCTTACACACTAAAAATTTAGTGTCTTTTATAGATGGTATTCCATTCAGACGAGGTCTCTCTCTGAAAACATCTTTATGACTGTATATAGGAATAGCGTTTTATCTGAGGTAAATCAAGCTGGCTGTGCTTGAGTTGGTAGAAGAATATAGCTATTAACAAAAAATACTAGGTTTTAATTGCAGCTAATACCTGCTCTTGCTGTCTTCCATTGACGAAAGAAGTTGTTTTAGACTGCAAGGTCAAGCCTGTAGTTAGAGCTAAATGAACTTTTCAGTGTGACCTCCTGGGAGGGGTACAAATATGGTGAATGGATGAGTTGAGTTTTCAAAATCTTCTAGAAAGTCCACAGCACACTTAAAATTTCCAAATTTAAGTACAGCAAGATCTTTGGACTACTTATGCAAACTACAAACTACAAAAAAAAAAAAAAAGACTAGTAATTAGTGGTATCTTTAAACATCACAAAAGACAAGTCTGACTTGATTTGGATATGTGGAAAGTGTCTTACATTTGAGGGAAAATGTTCGTGCTTAGCCTAATAACCTAAGTGAAAGCCTGAGATTCAAAATACCACTTTGCATAACAATAGCTAAATTTGTAGTCACTGACCATGTTGGTCTAGTAGCACCAATGTGCAATATTTCAACAGTTGGAGAAAGAAAAGAGTCTCAGCCCAAAAAAGATATAGGGCTGGATTTCCAGCCATGAGTCTGTATAGCTAGTAAATAAATATATTCTCTAACAAGTGTTGTACAGCAATATGAGAATGTGTAAGTGGAGAGCAGAACTGCAGCTCTATGAGTATTTAACCTGAATAAACTTCCCATTGCATACAAACACTATGGAGAAGCTCACCCTTTGAAAAACAGTGAACTGTTATATCTGGAAACAAACCTTTAATATCCATAGCTCCTATTGTCCAAATGGAGACTGGTCACAAGTGGCGTCCCTCAGAGGTCCGTGTTGGGCCCAGTCCTATTCAACGTCTTTGTCGGCGACATGGACAGTGGGATGGAGTGCACCCTCAGCAAGTTCGCCGACAATACCAAACTGTGTGGTGCTGTCGACATGCTGGAGGGGAGGGATGCCATCCAGAGGGACCTTGACAGGCTGGAGAGGTGGGCCCGTGCCAACCTCATGAGGTTCAACCAGGCCAAGTGCAAGGTCCTGCATCTGGGTCGGGGCAATCCCAGGCACAACTACAGACTGGGTGGAGAGTGGCTCCAAAGCAGCCCTGAGGAGAAGGACTTGGGAGTGTTGGTGGATAAGATACTCAACATAGAATCATAGAATCATAGAATGATTAGGGTTAAAAGCGACTCCCAGAGGTCATCTAGTCCAACCCCCCTGCAAGAAGCAGGGACACCCCCCAACTAGATCAGGTTGCTCAGGGCCTCATCCAACCT